>JZKD02S2280633.1:498606-518099 GCA_000966675.3 Picea glauca | reverse complement strand
TAATATTATTTGTTTGAATAACATTAATGGAGAGGTTTCCACGGATTTCCTACTTTCCCTATTACAAATACAAATTCTTGTGTGTTGCATTTAATTTCTAGAATGATTGTGCTTATAAATTTAACCAAATATTGGAACTCCACATAAATTTAGTGGAACGGTCTGACATCGAATCAACAGGGAACAAGTTTTCATTGTTATATTCTATTTCTTTTGCAAAACCCTTAGAGTAACGAATGTTTCCATGCTTCATCTTATCATAACGTGATCAAATTTTCTATCTAAATAACATTGATGGAGATTGTTTCCATCGATTACTTATTTTACTTCAGTAATTTGTTTTGCATTATTTATTTTATTTTTATTTTTATTAATGTTTCTATGTTTTATGTGCAGGTTAAGCGTGGCTGGAGTTTTTCTCAAAAGAATGTACAAATAAAATGACCCCTTATTTAGGCCCTCGGTTCCAGATTTGAACCAGGGCTCTGATACCAAATGTAATGACCGAATTTACAGTTTACATCAATTTATTTCGATAACTAAGACAGAAATTCAATAACACAAAAAATTTTCAACAGTAACTTCCGTAACTCAATTTTTACTATGAATAATATTTTTTTTTTTACATAATACAACAATGAAAAATTTGAGATAAATACCTTAAGTTTGATGCTAATAATCCTTCTTGTTGTCCGCAGCAGCTGAACCTGATGTTGTTATCCGCAGCTTGATCCTTCCTGCTTCTTTAGGACACCACCCAAAACCGACCTCCCTACCGACTAGTTAGCTCCTAGCCCTAGGATATCAATGGATATCCTAGCCCTCCGAGCCCAAAACCCCCAGCAACCCCAGTCCACTGTGTCAATGCCAACACAAAATTCCTCTCTCTGTCCAATACTCAGAGCTCTCCCGAAAATCCTTCTCCACTCCTCTCGAATCCCACTCCCAAACTCCCCCCCCCTTATTCCTCCTTCACCGCCTTCCCTTCATTTACTCCACCACCTAATATCTTATCCCATTATTAAATACCTTATCCCATTCATTAATATGTTTCCATTTTCGGGAACGTAACTTAAATTAGTAGTATATTTTATTATTCACCATTAATTTAATACTTTATTAAGTAATGAATTAATTAATAATTAAATCAATCATTAACCCTCATGAACAACTATTTAATAATAATCAATTAGAAATGTTATTTTAAGACATAAATACAGTTTAGCTAATCTTTTAGGATTATATTATTAAATTAATTATACTTAATAATCAAGGGTCATTACAGTATTTTTGGCTCCAGGGAAAAACATGCTTTCCTTCCATGTCACATTACAGACATAATGTTTGTTTCAGAAATAACAAAGCAATACAACTACTGCTTACATCTATTCCAAGAGAAGAAAAAAAAATAGTTCATTCCTCTGCCTTGGAAAGTCCGGGACTTCGTGTTGAGGAACGTCAACAAAATTGACAAATTCGTAGACCATTTCAACAACTTGAACCTAAGATATGATGAAATACTAAGAGGCTTCGACCCTAATAAATTTTTTTAGAACATTTACAAATAGATGGCTTCAACAATTCTTTTTTCAGAAAACACCTAACCAAAAACAAAGACATTGATGGCAATGCTCCTTCTTCTGATGTCAGTGACCTAGAGACACTGCAAAGCACCACTGTATTGTACAAGGAACAAAGTAAAATGCCTCGATGAGAAGAGTGTTCAATCGACTGATAACCTTCCCAAAAGTACGACATCCGGGAGCATCGCCCCAATGGGCCACTACATCAACAAAGCAACTCAAAATTCTTCAAACAGAGGAGGCAATAATGACCCTCCTCACCCTAAAATTGATAGTTCTCATAATCTTCCAGTGGATAAGAAGATAAAAAAAATTGTGGGACAGGTGGAAGAGCCCGAAATTGAGAGTGAGAACATGGAACTTGAGCCTGATCTGGATAACGTATTTCACTACCTTGATCATCCTAGGGATGCGATCTAGCATATTCATCCAATGGACATACCTAATACTGAAAATTTTGATGAAGATAAATCCTTCATGTTCCAGAGCATTGTTTTTGACAGGCAGTACAAAAAATTAATCATTGAAAAAGACATGACGGAAATGAGAAGAAGACAATAAGATCTCCCATCCAAAAACTGGATCACTCAATTAAATGCATGCTGGAAAGGAAAAGTGAAGAACATGTATCTCATTGTCTAGTCATGTGAACATGTCATATCAGAGAAATAAAATATATTCACAAAGATGACCAAAATAGACTTAGCCGGAAAGACCAATGACTTCCAAGACGCCAACTTAATCATCAACTCTTTGTCCTTAACTAAGAAAGCCTTCGATAAATAGGTTGTTATTTTTAAGGCATTGTCTTTGGAAAAGTTTTATAGCATCCTTGAATATGGTGAAGATGACATCGACAACTGGCTAGTCAACTATTCGGTACAAAATGAACAAATTGATCAGGCTCTATGTAATCTTTCTATCGATCTAAGGGAATTACAAAAATAACTTTTCAAAATAAAAATCTAGAATGAGATCAATGTCTCCCCCTTGAGAAGCTACATTGAAGAATGGATCAAGAGGGAATTGAAGTAGGTCACCGACGAAAGACAATAAACAGTTGCCACGATTCCAGTAGTCAACGACGACAACAATCAAAAGGCATCATAAAGTAAATAGCAAAAGGGGTGATATGTACCATCACTGTATGATATGTACCATCATTGTAAGTCTATATTGATCACAATATGCAACAGACAATATTGTTTTTTGATATATTTCAAATAAAACTGTGTTTTATCTCCTTTTATATATATGTCCTCATAAATTTTTATCTTCCACTATGCTGAATGTCAAGAAATTGTATTTATTTAATTTCGAAACTGTCTTTTATCTCCTTTTATATATATGTCCTCGGAGATTTTTATCAAGAAATTGTGTTTATTTAATTTTAATATAAATTTTTTGTGTTGGCACATATAGAGACAAAACAAACATAAATTTTGAACATGGAAAAATATATTATACAATTTCAAAATATAAATGGGACTCTAGGGGCCACATGTCATTTATTGCATGGATACCACCTGTGCTTCATGTTTCCTGCCACATCTCCATTGCAGTTTCCATCTGCCTCCACTACTTTTTCCCCATTCCTGTGCATTTATTCTCAATTCAACCTGTCACGGACTAAGCTACCATGCAACACTTGTTATTTAAGCAATGCTGATTTTTATCTTTACACTAATTAAAATAAAATAAAAACTCTTGAATTTATAAATTGTGATTAACATATTTAAAATATCTTATTATTTCTTTACTATTAACAAATACAAAATTTTATTTAAAAAATAAAATAAAAACAATATTAAATTTATCTACTTTTACTTCAGTCTTATTAAAACTAGCAACAACCACTTTATAAAAGTGGTTTATTAAAACTAGCAACAACCACTTTATAAAAGTGGTTTATTAAAACTAGCAACAACCACTTTAAGTTAATAAAGTATTTATACTTCATTAAAGTAATTCATAAATAGGTAAAATCAGTAATGTTATTAATAGAATACATTAATAAAACAATAATACATTAAAAAATATTAAAGTATTACATTATTTAAAGTAATGATAAGTTAATAATGTATTTATACTCCATTAAAATAATACATAAATAGAACACTATACATTAATAAATTAATGACACATTAATAATATAATATTAAATTATACAAATAATACCTTGTAATAATGTATTAACTCGTTATTATAATGATCATAGTTAATATAATTATACATTATACATTATTAATACATTAGTAAAGTATTAATATATTATAATAATACATTTATAAATTATTATAATGTATTAATACATTATTATATTAATGTATTAAAGTATGAATTAAAGTAATATATTAAAAGATATTAACATATTGGTGAATTTAAAGTTAACTAATCATTAATTAATTAATTAATACATTAATATAATATTTAAATTAAAGTATTAATATATATTGTAATGTACAAATATAAAATTATTATTGTAGTAATTAATTAATGTTAATAATAGAATACATTAATAAGCCAATACATTAAAAAATATTAAAGTAATAAATTAATAACATTAATAAGATATACATTAATAAAGTTTTGAAATTATTTCTATGCAGTTGGATGAAAAAGTGGTTGTTTATACTTCTCTGTTTGTTTATTTATTTCTTTTTTCTTATAAGAAGATATTTTATTTCTAAGATTATATATCTAGGGTTTTGAACAGGAATAATACTTCTCTTTGGTTTTTACTTTGCGATTTTCAGAAATTATTTTTGGTTGGGTTGAGCATTTGGACATCTAAAATGAGCTGAGTCACTTTTTACTTTGATCCAATTTTAATTTTAAGTAGAGAGATTTAAATACACACACACACATAGACACATATAGATATATATATTTTATTTTATTTTAAGTTTCATAAGTAAAAGTTGATTTGAGAGATAAAGTAAATCCATAATAATAATTGTTACATATTATTTCTCTTCTTTTCAATATGAGCACTCCACCACCTATTCCAAAAATTCATCCTAACAAGGGGAGGTCCTCCAAAATCACCCTAGATATCCTTTACTATTAATATGGAATCAATAGGAAAAAGAAGCGAAGAGAGAGATCAAAAAATCCAAATAGAGTTAGAAACATTAGAGAAAAAGAGTGAAGAAAGAGATGTAAAACTCCAAATAGATCTAGAGGCAATGATTGATAAAAAAAATTAAAGATACCATTCAAACTCAAATAGAGGATAGATTCTTAGGGTTCAAGAGTGAATTGCAGACAGTGAAGGATAGAATTCAAGAAATGGAAAAACATAAACAATCAACCCAAGAAGTAAGAGTTGAAGAAAATCACAACTTTAGAGATAGGATTAAAGAGCTAGAAGAAAAACTAACCAACAATTTGAACCTAAGTAATATGGGAAATAGATTTGATATCAAACCCATCAAAGAGGAAATGAATAAGCTAATCGAATTGGACCATGAGCGTAACAAAAGAGCCTTGAACCTCATAATTTTGGGTATAAAATAACAACAAGAGGAGGATATGCTAGCAATAGTAAAACAAGAATTAAAAAATAAAACACAAATTGATACAACTTACCTCATAGAAGAAAAGAGGCTAGGAAAAATAATTGATCACAAAGATAGGTTGATCTGTGTCATAGTAAGTTGTAATGACCATAAATATAGTATACTTAGTAAATCTCTGAGGTTAAAAGGGTCAGGAATATTTATAAATAAAGACCTCATTCCTGAAGACCAAGCTAAATTAAAGAAGGAAGTTCAAAAGGTAAAAGAAGCCAAGAAAGAAGGAAAATGGGCAATAATTAGAAATCAAAAAGCTATTGTTCAGGATAGAGACTAGAAGGATAATAATAAATAGGAATTTGGGACACTCGGGATCCTTTTTTGGAATTTTCATGTCTTTCCATGGTGCAAAGGTCCTATGATAAGTTGAATCCCAAGTGATATTGATATTATCTGTCTAGCTGAAAATTGGGAGCATGAGGAGTCTAAGGTCCCTAACATGGAAGGATTTGTCTTGTGGTCGGCATGGAGAAAAAAATCCCATCGTAGAGGGATAGGAGGCATAGCTTGTTATATTATAAAAAAAAATTCTCCTCACATTCAACTTCATAAGATTGACCCTCTTAATCAATACATTTGGATAGAAATTTCAGACACCAATTCTAAGATGTATATAGCAATTTGTTATTTTGCACCTATAAATTCTACTTTTTATAAGAAAAAAAATCTAGATAAAAATTGTCCCTATAATAATTTGGAACAAGATATTTATAATTTGAAAAATGAAGGTAATATCCTTGGGCCAAGGAGGCCACCTAGGGGAACGCCCACCTAGGGCGCATAAGTCAATCACCTAGGCATAACACTTCTTCACCTTTTGATGAAGAATTAAATATATGTCAAATAAATGGTTCCCTTGGTATATAAGGGGAACCGGGACTAAAATAAAGAATTCTTAGCTTTTCTTCTGAAGCTATGTGTCTTGATTGTTTTCTTTTCTGAGTTTTCATTTTACATTCACGACAATTTCATTTTTAGGGTTTCTTAAGAATAACCAATACGCCTTCCTTCATGGTTGCCTCCTCGTGACTTCGTTTTCCATGCTTCAACCTCTGAGAGCAAGCTTATCTCATTATCTAGCCACTCTCTCAGGGAGAAAATCATTTCCTCCGAGTTTTCTGAGGTAGAAGGCAGGGCGCACCAACTGGGGTTTGCACCCTTGTTGGTTTCTTATTTGTGGGGATAAAGTGAGTGCACCCTCTTCCATGGTTTCACTAGGATTCTCCCACTAATCCCCAGAGGTCACTCTGATATCTCCAAAACATCTTGGCCACTCTCGGGTCACCTCGGTCTGTATTCCCATTTTCTTGGTCACCCAAACTAATGGTGCTCTCCTGTTCAGATTTGTGTCCCTGAGGAGAGTTTTTGGTCATAAGACGAGATATGGATTTCATGGTCACCTTCTCCTATAGATCTCCTTTTTGGGTATACCAATTGGTATCATATCCTCAAGATCCATGGAAAAGATTCCAATATTGAAGATTGAGCCAATTTGTTTTTTTGGGGGGGTTTCATGAAATAATCCAGAGTTTTCCCATTCCAAGGTTTCCATTTTATGCAATAATATCCACATATATCATAAGCCCCAAGGCCCCCCCCATATCCATTTCCATAGAGAGGAGCTCCACAAATCTAAAACAATACATATCTCTCCCTTTAGACCAGTTCACGCTCTGTTTCCTCAGGGTTTTGATTCCTTTATTCTCAAAACAGACTCCTTTATTCAACATTGCAACCTAGAGGTTCCTTTTCTCTTTATTTGGCCTCACAATGCCTCCACACAAAGATCCTTTTGAAGTCGAATCATATTCCAACACATCAAATCCCATCCAAGATCTTGCCTCCGTTCTCAATGAGCTTCTCATAATGCAACAACAAAACAATCTAGATCCATTCCGGTTGGACACTCGAATCCAACTACCCAAGTTTGTTGGGCAAACAAATGGTGAAATGGTGGATTCCTCAATCCATAGCCTATCCACCTATTTCAATACATGTCCAGGCCTTACCGAGGAAAGAAAACTCCAGATTTCTGCCTTGCAATTAGAATGACTGGCACAAACTTGGTGGGATACAGAGCAAGAGAAGACCACATTTGTGATAGATATTGGGGATGCTCCAGAATCCTCTACTTCGCAACCCATCAAAACCTGGGCTTGACTTTTTGAAGCTTTCAGAAATCACTTCTACCCACCTGGGTATGTGCAATCCTTATGGATCAAATGGCACCAACTTCGAAAACTCCCTTCACAAGTAGTACATGGCTACATAGACTTATTTTTCAAGACACGCCTCTTAATTCATGTTCCAGATCCGGAAGAGGTACTCATATTAAAATGTGTGGATGGTTTATTAATTCAATTCCATCGAGAAGTAGAGTTGTTTGAGAATCCAAATTTAGATAAAACATTTCAAAGATCTTTGGATATAGAAAGGAAAGTCGCTCCTAGAGGTTGTATTCCTTAGTCTCACCCTTACACCAACCCCCCCACCTCTCAACCATACATATCCCATCCCTCAGCCCGCTTTCCACCTCCTCGAACTCAAAACACCACACCCAATACAACTACAAGGACACCCTAGTGCTCATTCCACAAAACTACTTCACACAATTCATTAGATTGTTGAATCCTCCAAAATATAAAAACCAACAAAACTCTACTCACTGAGCTCATTGTGGCTTCCCAGGTAGAAGATACCAAGGAATTTCCTCTGGACAATCCCACAGAAGTAGATCCCTCACTAATTCTAATGACCTAGGAAGACTCGAACACATCCACCCAACCCCTCTTCACCTATAACTGCCAAATCAAAAATGCCTTGGCTTTACTGATTATGAACAATGGAAGCAAGAAAAATTTGGTGTCTCAAGCCCTTGTCAACTTCCTTAATATTTTCACCACTCCACATTTGCAACCCTATCAACTCAGATGGGTCCAAAAGGATGGCCCTCCCCTCCTAGTTTCCAAGCATTGTATGGTCACTTTCACCATAGGCCAATTCAAATATATTATCCTCTGTGATGTCCCCCCCTTGGATTGTGCGGATTTGTTGCTCGGTATCCCATACCAAACCCAAAGAAATGCTATATATCTATCCAAATCTTCCAGTGAAAAATTACCAAAGAAGGACACACTTATATCTTAACTGCAACAAAACCCAAACCTCCTTATTCCAAAGAACAAATCCCACATGTACACTTAAAACAATGTGTCTCTCTCTGTTTGGTGCACCCAATAACACCAAACAATACAAACCACCCTGTTCATGAAACTATGACTCACCTCCTCCATGAGTTCGTAGAGGTATTTCAACCTCCGGAGGGACTTCCCCGCTCCCGTCACATTGACCATTCCGTTCATCTCATCCCCATATTTGCCTTACCTAATGCCCCTACTTAACAGTTGGACCCAAAATAAATAGAGGAAATGGAAAGACAACTGACCGACCTCATCAACTCTGGCCACATCCAACCTTCATCTTCTCCCCATGCTTCAACCACCTTTGTCATCCCTAAACGTGATACCTCAGAAATGCACCTTGTCACTCATTACCGAGCCTTGAACAAAGACATAAAAAATTGTTACCCCCTTCCCCAGATTGAGGAACTACTTGACACTCTCCAAGGAGATAAGTGGTTTACTAAATTGGATTTCATAGTTGGCTACCATGAAGTTTGAATGAACCCAGATGATGTTTGGAAAACAACGTTCAAGACCAAATTTATTCCTTTTGAGTGGAAATTCATGCCTTTCGGTCTCACTAATGCCCTATCCACTTTCATGAGGCTCATCAATGGCATATTCAGAGAACATTTGGGTCAATTTGTGGTCATCTACTTAGATGACAATCTCATCTTCAGTCAGACATAGGACACTCACATGAAACATGTCCGACAAGTTCTCCAAATTCTCCAAGAACACAAGTTGCAGGTCAAAGAGAAGAAATCATATTTTGGTTAGACTTCAGTCCCCTATATCAGCTTTGTGGTCAGCTCAGAGGGTATTCAACCAGATCCAGCTCGCATCCAAGCATTGAAACAATGGCCTCTGCCTTCTTTAGCTAAGTAGTTGAATTTTTTGGGGGGTGGCATCAATTTCTATCGTAAGTTCATTCCCTCTTTTTCAAATCTTGCTCGACCTTTGCATTAGCTCTCAAATACGTCTTCTGCATTCATCTGGACCAAAGAAGAAACTACTCACTTTCCTCATCTCAAAGGCGCCCTCTGCTCATCCCCTATTTTACATCTGCCAGACCTCTCCCAACCCTTTGAGATTGAGTCTAACACCTCACAATATGATATTGGTGTCATACTTAAACATGGAGGACACCCCATTGTTTACCACTCTGAAACCTTGTCTGAGGCAAAGAAAAATTATAGTACCTATGACAAGGAATTTTATAGTCTGGTGTAAGCACTCAAACAATGGAGGCATCATTTGTTGGGTAAAGAAGCCATTTTTCATATCGACCACCACCCTTTGATTTTCATCAACTCTCATTTGATTATTTAGGAACAAAGGCACCTTAAATGGGCCTCCTACATTCAACAGTTTCACTTAGTCATCAGATACATGAAAGACACTTCTAATAAAATGGCTGATTTTCTAAGTCGACCTCCCGCTCTAGTTATTTCCACTCTAGAAGTATGTTGTGTTACTTATGACACATGGAAAGATCAATATTCTACTGACACTAACTTTTGAGAGATTTGGGAAACTTTGCAAAGCCCCACAGTGATCAATCAGACCCCCTTCCTAGAATACACTATTCATGATGGGTGGCTATATAAGTTGAATTTGCTATGCATTCCACACTCAGAATACTACCTCTTGATCATCAGGGAAGCACATGCTTCAACCAATGGGGGCCACTTCGGGACCACAAAGACCACCCAACATCTGCAACGCCATTTTCATTGGCCTTCCATGCAGCCTCAAGTTGAAAAATTTATTAGATCTTGTGCCTTATTCTCACAATCCAAGCCATCCAACCAGAAGCATGGGTTGTATCAACCACTTTCTCTTCCTTCTCGACCTTTGGAGTCAATCTCAATGGACTTCCTAAGTGGACTTCCAACAACCCAAAAGAGATATGATGCAATCTGGGTAGTGGTATGCTACTTGAGCAAAATGACACTTTTTATCCCATGCACAAAGACTACTACAACAACGCAAATAGAGGAACTCTATTTCCTTCATGTCTGGCCCCATTTTGGCCTCCCAATCAGTATCATCTCAGATAGAGATTCTCGCTTCCTCAGTACATTTTGGAAGACCATATGGGTGCTATCGGGGTGCCACCTCAAGTTTTATACTGCATTCCATCCTCAAATGGATGGCCAAGTAGAGGTTGTCAACAGAGACTTGGTGCATGCTCTCCGAACTCACTTTGGGCGCAGTAAACAATGGGACCATTACTTACACATTCTCTAGCATAGCTACAACAAGGCAACACATTCTTCTACAGGCTTTTCACCTTTCGAAGTCTTCTTAGGATTCCAACCAACATCTCCAACCGATCTTCCACTCACTTGGGATCCTCAAGGTACCTTCCATCAATAGCAGGAACAACTATCAGCTCAACTATTTCTCCAACAAATTGCACAATGCCACAGTGCAGTCACATCAACACTCAAAGCAGCCCAAGATCATGCCAAGTAGTGCCATGAAAAACACAGAACCTTCACGTCCTTTCAACCAGGGGATCAATTTTGGTTACACTTGGATAAGAAGCACTTCAAAGGCCACCATCACAAGCTTCTACCAATCATATATGGTCCATATACAATACTCGACAAGATTGGAGAAAATGCATATAGGTTGGATTTTCCACCACAATTGGGAATCCACAATATCATTAATGTAAATCACTTAAAGTTGTTTGAGCCTTCCCTCTTGGAAGAAACAGTCACCATCCCTCATCCAGTGGACAACATTCTTGATTTCCAACTCCCATCGGCCAAGGACACTATACTGGACACTCAAAGTTGCTCTACAAGACACCTGACTTACACTTCATATCTAGTAGCCCACCAAGGCCAAACTCTAGCTCAGGCAAAGTGGATCACAATTGATGTATTTCACAACAATTTTCCACATCTTCTCATGGAAGCTGGGATGCTTCTAGATCTAAACAGGGAGAAATTGGGCCAAGGAGGCCACCTAGGCGAATGCCCACCTAAGGCGCACAAGTCAATCACCTAGGCACAACACTTCTTCACCTTTTGATGAGGAATTAAATATATGTAAAATAAATGGTTCCCTTGGTATATATGGTGAACCGGGACTAAAAGAAAGCATTCTTACCTTTCCTTCTGAAGCTATGTGTCTTGATTGTTTTCTTTTCTGAGTTTTCATTTTACATTCACAACAATTTCATTTTTAGGGTTTCTGAAGAATAACCAGTGTGCCTTCCTTCATGGTTGCCTCTTGGTGACTCTGTTTTCCATTCTTCTACCTCTGAGAGAAAGCTTATCTCATTGGCTAGCCACTCTCTCAGGGAGAAAATCATTTCCTCTGAGTTTTCTGAGGCAGAAGGGAAGGTGCACCAATTGGGGTTTGTGCCATTGCTGGTTTCTTCTTTGTGGGGATGAAGTGAGTGCGTCCTCTTCCATGGCTACACTCGGATTCTCCCACTAATCCACGGAGGTCACTTTGAGATCACCAAAACCTCTTGGCCACTCTAGGGTCTCCCTAGTATGAATCCCCATTTGCTTGGTCACCCAAACTAATGGTTCGCCCATGTTCAGATTTGCGTCCCTGAGGAGAGTTTTTGGTCAGAAGCCGAGCTATGGCTTGCGTGGTAACCTTTTTCTATAGATCACCTTCTTGGGTAGATCAATTCTCTTGCTAGAGACTTCAATGCTAGGACTGCAACTAAAAAATCTACTCTTTTAAGAGATGACTCCAACCATAATCGTTTATGGCTAGATGAGGACCTTGTTTTATCTAATAGCTACAAAATAATCTCTTAAGACCTAATTGAGAATTCGTTTGGTACTGAATTAGTTAGGATATGTAACTCTCAAGACCTAATAATTTGCACTAGAGTAATGAAGTGGCCAAACTCCAACCAAATGACATGTATTTATGGGCTAGGTAGTAGTGTTGTAGATTATGTGATATCTGATATCCCTGTTTCCAACCAAATAGCAACTTTTGACCTTTTAAATGACCACGAGCCCAACTCTAATCATCAACATTTAACCCTAAATCTAAAAGTTTCCATGCATAGGAGCACCATTGAAGAGAATTCTGATAATCAAAGGAATTTGCGCTTTGAGAAAAGTAAAGTTGACATTTTCTTAAAGGATTTAAATAGTAAATTAAACATCCTAACTTATAAGGACAACATTGAAGAACTCTATCATAATTCTACAACCACCCTTTCCACTTCTATTAACATGTTCTCTTTCAAGGTGTCCTATAAAAAGAATAACAGAACAACCAACCCCTTGTATGATAAAGAATGTAAAATTTCTAGGAAACCCATTAGGGATGCTTCTAATGAGCCCTTAAAACTCGATAAGATCAATGCATACAAATCCCTAATTAAAATGCAAAAAAGATACTATATCAATAAAAGGTAAGAGAAACTTTCACAACTATACAAGTTGGATCCTAAGAAGTTCTCGTGCCAAATTCTAAAATGCACTACTAAAGAAAATAATAGGATTCCATTAACGGACTGGAAATCCTATACTAAAAGTATTTACAAGTTCCCTAATGCCATGGACACCATTCCTATTGTCCCTACAAAGGATGAAGTTTTTTCTTTAGTTGACATAGAGTTCAGGGTTAAGCGGCTTGAAAATGGGAAAGCTAAGAACATTGAAGGCTAACAAGCTAGAAATTTTAAAATCAGAGGGCCAATCCTTATCCCTCACATACACAAGATCTTCAATTTAACACTCAAGAAGGGATTCTCTAAACCCTAGACGCAAAGCCTCATTGTTCCTATTTTTAAAAATGGGGATAGAAACATTCCCTCTAATTATAGGACCATTATGATTAGCCCAATTTTAGCCAAGCTTTATGGAATTGTTTTGGAAAAGAAGATTAACATTTGGCTAGAAAGCCACGGTAATAGAGATAAAGTTCAGGCTGGGTTTAGGAGATATCATTCAGTTGTGGACCATCTTGTTACCTTTCGGATTATTGCAGAGGAGTTCCACAATACTAAAACCAATCTTTTTTGTTTTTTCATTGACTTTAGAAAAGCTTTTGACATTGTTCCTATGAAAAACCTTTGGAATAGGTTGGAAGAGATAAAAGTGCCTCTCTAGTTGAGGGCTTATGCAATAAGGATGTATGAGAATGTTATTTATAAGTTCAAAAACACTGAGGGCTGGTCCAAAGAGATTAACTGCAATATCAAAGTCAAACAAGGTTGTCCCTTGTCCCATACCCTTTTTGGCATATACATTGATAAGTTAGAAGAATGCTTGGAAAAAACAGGTCGTGTCGGCCCTACTCTCACTGGTATAGTAATCAATATTCTTCTTTATGACGATGATATCGTTCTTATGGAAGGGAGTCCCCATGATCTTGAAACCCAACTAAGAATCCTCGAGTATTTTTGCTCCAATATGGTTATGAATGTTAATACTAATAAGACTAAGGTCATGATTATTAAATCCAATAATATCCATTATGATACCTTTGTATGTGACAACAAAAACTTGGAGGAAGTGACTTCATACAAATATCTTGGAATTGATATTCACCACAAGCTCAATTCGAATTATAGCATCGAGAAAAGGATTATTGGGGGATGGAAATATTATTATGGGTTTGAAAACAATTGTAAATCATGTAACAACCCACTTCGTTGGATCTACGGCGAAGAACACATTTTTTTTTTTTTTTAAACACATGCTCCTTTGCGTTAGGAAAAACACAACGCACTTTAAGGATGGCATCCTCAACACGTCAACACCTAGGGGCCAAATTAAAACCAAGGCACTGGTATTTTCCATTGCTTGAGGCACAAGAAGTCTAAGATCTAAACCATCAGTATTACAATACAATTCATTCATTCAACCAAAATTTTAACTAAATCAATCATTGAAATGAAGAATCAAGTGCTAGAGAAACTTTCCATAAACGGGGCACAACAAAAATTCCAACACTTATCACACATTAATATCCGTCAATATGGCCCCACTAATAATTCTTATGCTAAATAACAATGTACCTGGACAATAAACTCTCAACAACCCTCTTGTGGGGTATTAATTTGATAAGGAGGGACCCTCTAAGTTTAGGTAACAAGGGGTGGGATGACCCTAAGCCACCAAGCTAAGTGAATTGATTAAGGCATGAATACAATTACATTAATCGAGTTCAGTCCTAGGTCCTTGAATGGAGCAAAAAGGAATAAAATATCTTCCAATGGGAGAATATAAATCTATCACAACCTTGCAACCTAAAACCAATTTTAAATCTTTCGTTACACATTTAAACAACAGATAAATAGCAACTCTAAAATTCTTACCAATTAAAGATTGGAACCATTATAGACTAAACAGTAAAAAACATTTAGTGGTCTATTACCTTCACAGATATTAAAGAACGAAAAATACATTCATTGCCGTCAGTACTGACATGCTCAACGTTGTCCCAAGCGTTGTCCAATTTATGATAATGGTAAAAGCATAGACAGACGTGCGGTCAATAATAAAGTTGTTATTTCAGGCTTCCACTATCCCAACGCATATGTTTTAACATTCTAAACGTTGGGGATCAGTATTATCAGCAGGAAAACGCTGTCATGCACAACGTACAACGTAGAATTGCACGCTCACCAATGCAACAATGCACAGATGCAACATCGCTGTCACCACAAGTGGAAGTAAGTTGTGAATTTATCCAAACGACGAATTTAAAACTATGGCAAGACATGATTAATACACACTATAAAGAAAATGGTAATTTACTCATGAAAAACGCTATCTAAATTATATCGCTGCCTCCAGATGTATCGTTACCCAATAAGCCAATATCACTATCAAGGAAATCTATTAAAAAGACTGTGTAAACATTGTGCGAATTGTGTTATCGCTGTGTGCAATTATTGTGTGAACAATAACAAGGTTCTCATCAATCGCGATCCATGCAGTAGTGAAGGAAATAGGAAAAGCGTTAAAGGAAAAACAAAATCGTACTTCAGAGAATAAGATTGTTGAAGTGTAAATTCTGCTCAGACGCCTCTTCCAATCGAATGGCTTCATTTCACACCATAGAAATACCCCAAAACAAATACCTCTGTTAATCGTAGACATTGCAAAATCTACCAACTGGGAAAACCTTTATTCAAGGAAAAGGAGGCACCTGCTAAAACTTAAGGTTACAATCGGAGCTAATTTTATTAGAAGGGGACTTACCTGGCACATTTCGAAAGCTCCAAGTCTTAAGGTGAAGGACTTGATTGTTTTGCCTTTTTTTTATTTTCTTCTTCTCCCCACGAAGCAATCCATGGTATTCCAATGAACAAGATTGACATTTACAACATAAAAAGAGGTGATTCTTAGATTTTCAAGGGTTCTGAAGGTCGCTCTGATTTAAGCTTCAGGTGACATTTTAGGGTTGCTTCAGGAAACCTCAGTGACTCCCCTTGGGCGTAACTAGAAATATAGTCCAAAAAAATCATAATGAGATCGTGAGTTGTCGTTGGGAACTTTACACACTGACCAATGTTCAAGTGAGCTTGGCTATGAATGTCTACCAAGTTAAACGTGATAATACATAGCTCGCTTCAACATTCACCCAGTATTGGCCCAAGGGTTCTTTCTTTGAAACCAAGTGGTGTAAGGCACGGTAATGCTTTCCGACAGACACAAAACTAAAACTCTCCAAGGGAGAATCTTTAAAACTTGGGCCTAGAACATGTGTGAAAGACGGTGATGCTTAACGATTGAAGTCTCTGGGTGAAGGCAAACCTTACTCAGTGAAAAGTTACTCAACAACATTCTAGTCTTAAAAAAAGGGTAAAACGACAGCGCTATCAAGGGAAAGGCACAGTCACACCAGTGGCCAAAATGTAGCCTTAATAAAACAAAACTTTGCCATCAAATTCAGGAATTGCAGGGTTAAATAACACGTTTTTCCATAGCCGGGATGCCAATATATAAAAAGAAAACGCAGACATGGAAATTTAAAACGTTTTTCGAATTCCAGGATACCGAATATAATAAAACCGCACCGAAAGGGGAATTACATTGCTGTCAATAATATAAAAGCATATTGTTGTACAAATATCCCAGGAAATAAAGGAATAAAACAATTTTCTGTAAGATGTAAAGAGAACACAAACCATTCAATGTAAAAGGGAGACATTCTGGTTCAATTCAACATCATAGAAAAAAAAACCGTAATCACTCTACAGCTCGTTAGTACACGGACATGAAAAGATAAACTCTCATCATCAATCAATAAATTGCCGGGTCTAATATCTGCATCAAGGCACAAGACAACAATCAGCCAAGGACAACAACAGTGGTAGACAGCTGATAGGTTCGTCCTCCGCTTCATCATCCTCACACAGAAAAGAAGGGTGTTGAGATCCATAGGTATTTTAACGCTATGGAGACGACCGTAGATCAGGCTCCTAGCCGACTGCTCAGCGAGGCATGGTAAGCTAGGGATGAAGGCTAAACAACCACGAAGGTCACAATCAACACACCAAGATGGTCGAGACATGCAGAAAATGAAGGCCATAGGAGACAACAACCATTGAGCTAGGCCAAGAACAGTTTCATTCAAAACATTAGTTTACTTCTCCATTAACTAAGCAGAACCAATCAAAAGTCTCAATATATTCTACCATACAAAATGAAAAGAGCGTACCGTTGCCTAATCACCCGCTCTGAATGACGTCCACGCGCTCAGTGCAACTCCCACTCGCCGATCGTCGAGACTTCATTGGTACCTCCCAGCCAATGCTAGGGGTACTCTTCTTCTTCCTTAGCCCCTTGAGCCGCGAAGGGGCCACACACACTATCCAGAGGTTTTGTCTAGCTCCCATCTCGCCTCGTAAGGCCGAGCTACCACTCCTCTCCGAGTTGGGTATCCTAACTCCCACAAGTAAATTAGTCAAGTAGATATTTCTGCAGCGTAATGTTACAAAAATAGAAGATGATCCTTCATCCTTGTTCTTCCTTCATTTTATAGAGTTTCGAACTTCCTTTCTTTCCTAAAATCTCATTTAATTAAAGTTTTTAAAAATAAATTCCTAAAAATTCTTCTCCGTACAATTGTCACCCATCCCCTTCATTCCTCCATTATTTAATTTCTTTAATTAATTAATTATCTTATTTCCCTCACCCACCTAGAGTTACTCCTAGAATCACTCCAAGGTGTCCCCAAAATCGCTTACAGGTTTTAAAGGCTTTCCCTATTATGAAATTACTAATTCAGTTTAAAATTAGAAAGCTCTTAAATGGTAGTTTATTTACTAAGTTGACTTTCCTCTTTTTCCTTTAAGTTCTCCTTTTTCCCTTTTTATGTTACCTCTTTTCCCTAGTTTCCTAAAAAAAAATTATTTTCCTCTTTCCCCTTATTTAATTAGTATATTTTAATTTATTAAGGTAATAAACAATTAATTTACTTTTTAATTTTAATCCAACATAATTTTTGAAACAATTCATTTCTTACTCCCTTCATGTTACAAGATTTAACGAAGATCATAATTATTATTCCCGTGGTTTGTTTATTTTTATTATTATATATATATATTTTATAGATAGACAAAGTTTTACCACTAGCGTAATCTAGACTTAGACCTTAAATTTTGTACTGGGCGACATTTAATTAGGGAATTCATTTTAAAAATACTTAACATGTTATTCATCCAAGGCCAACTAGGTTCATTCCTTTATTATCAACAATGCAACATGCCCTTCAAGACACACTAGGTGCTCCAAGGGTGCCACTCGCCTCATCTATTCCTTTGCATGACGTGCCCTTCAGGACGCACTATGTGTTCCAAGGGTGCCACTCGCCTCTCTCCATTTTTCTTGCGTGACATGCCCTTCAGGACGCACCACATGCTCCAAGGGTGCCACTCACCTCTTGACGGACTTGGTAGACATCAATAACCCTTGGAGTCAATACTCCACCAGGTGAACTTGTGGGAGACGAAGGGATTCTAAGGAATAAGGCCCCCGCCTTATTGCGCGCCCCTTAGAATCATCGTGAGAAACTATCACATTCTGCACTCATGACATCGTGGGTCCTCTCGAACTAGGTGATCGTTAACCTATAGTTCAGACCACGACAGGAGTGCTAGTAGTTTGTGGCAAGGTTGTTGTCCACATCTCTCCCTCAACATCTTTGGTAGTAGTGCGTGACCCCTTTACTCCACATGTGAGTCTGGTCGGCAAGCTATCGTCAGCCTACATCATCAAAAAATCATGTCATAACATATCCATATCATATCATCTAATCAAATGCACTAATATCATAGTAAAAACAATCAAACCCCAATGGTACATTCCCCGACTCAATCCGGAGTCCAATGTAATACCCAAATTAATTTAATTTCCAGTAATTCTACAACAAGACATTAACTTGTACTATATTTATGAAAATTCAATAATTCCTTTCTGCTTTAACACATACGCATGTAAATTTAACAACGAATAATAAATTTTTATAACAGATTAAAAACAATGCATAATTTTAAATACCTGAGTCTGATGCTAATTCGCCTTGTTGCCTTGTTGTTGCCTTCCTTCCTGCTGCTTGATGCACTGACCAACACTGCCCAAACCTACTATCCTCCCTGCCAACTAGGACAACTACCTAGCTCTAGGATATCATATGGATATATTGGCCCCTATGCCCAAAACCTCCAACAAACCAGTGCTTGTACTGATCCAATCCGACTCCTAAACTCAACTCCTCTCTGCAAATCCAAGGGAGCCCCAAAAATCAATCCCCCATCTCCCGTAAAATGATCCTCTTTCGTAAACCTCCTCCCCCTCCATATCCTTCCTTCACCGCCTCCTGCATTTACTTCCTATCCACTTATTAATTTTCTTATCCTTTCATAATTAATGCCTTATCCCATTATATTCAATGTCTTATCCCTTTCCGTGTACGCAAGTTTTTTTTTAACAAATTAACTTATAATTTATTATCCCTATTAATTTAATACCCATGTCATGAATGTAACATGTAATTAATTAATCAAATTGCAACCATTAATTAATCAATAAATACTTAATTAGTATCTTTATACCATTCTTGTTTAATTAATACCATGTTAAGACAATTAATCCCCTAATTAATTTTTTACTTAATAATCCTTATACATTTATTCAACTAGG
>JZKD02S2280633.1:461898-476248 GCA_000966675.3 Picea glauca | reverse complement strand
ATGTAAATATAATTTAGAATAATTGATAGAAGATGAAAAACCAAATCCATTGAGATTCAATAAATTTGTTTTAAAGTTTCATTTAACTATCTAAAATTTACATTATGCAATTAACATAGTAAAATTGTTTGTGGTGACATACACCTATGCATTAATTGAATTTATTTTAAAATTTTTAAAGGTTTGTAGAGAGCCAAAAATATGTAAAGGTTTGTACATAGTGTCTATTAACATTTTTTAAATTAGTCAAAGTTGATTAACTTAGACTATAACTTTTTTTATTATGGCATATTCCACAATTTACTTAGAGACTATGATTATTAAGATATTTTATTATTATTATTATTATTATTATTTAAAAGAGCAGAGCCTAATATATTAACTTTTCAAAAAAAGGGAAAACTAGATACACCTTGTCTGCCAACTGTCTCGTCGGGTAAGTAGAAAGCGAGATAGATGACTATCTATGCAATCCGTGAGAAAGGAGAACTGGCTTCCATTTGTCTTGCCTGAAGGAAACCAAGACATTTAGCATCCATTGGTCTGAGAAAAAACCTTTAGTCTTAGATTTACAAAATAGTGGCTCTTAGCCAAGACTAGCATAAGGGAAATACAGGAAAAGACTAAAACTATGAACTGTGACAATCACTCGGTGGTCTCTGCATCATCCATGTCACCTTCGACATCCTTAGCATCTGCCTTGGCTATCAGCACGAAGGGATGAGAACACATCGTGCAACATTGACCTGACGGTGTGTTGGAGTAGGCATTGTAGAGAAAGTCGAATCGTTGGCTTATGAGAATAGTACGATGGATTAGGTCCTCCACCAAGCTCCTTAAATCAAATATTAACTTCAGGTGGTCCAGGTGGAGGAGTGGAAGTGAGACACTCCCTTCCTCTTGCATGATAGAAAGAGGACGTGGCATAAGATTTGTGCCACCCTCCCTAACCAGACTATCCCCTATCGATGTGCCTTCCAGGCTAGGTGCCTCAGCCTCGACTGACTCATTTCCTCTGAGGTCTCTTGTTGGATATATCCCTTCTGCAACTTCAGTCGGATCTGCATCCATTTCTTTTGGAACTTATTCAATGATGTAGCAGGGGGGGGAATATTCCAATTAGGCTTATTCTCTATGAGAGCTGTGATGATCCTTAGTGGATTGGTTGGTGGTTTCCCCTAGAAAACATGTTGGCGGTTTCCCGTTGTCTGGAAGTGTGAAGAGCACGTGTTCTAGGGGGACTTGAATGGGTTCATCTGGGATAATTTCTTCGATATAGGTTATGGGAGGCATTCCAGGCCTCCTATTTTTTCCGACGAGCTACGTCTGTGCCATAGATAGCGCCCGCTCAAAATTTTGTTGTCTCTTTTGGCGCGCAGCCAAAGCATACCAGACAGCCCCATACAAGGCTTACCTCATTCCTACGACATGTGGAGGTGCCAAAAAGTGGCCCTAGCAGCAATTAGGCAGCTGCAATCAGGGCAAAGCTCAGGGATGCCCAATTTATGCAGCTTCAATTCGAAATGATCCCCTTCCCTTCCAAAATCGGATAAATTCATGAGGAGTAATGTGACCAGACCCGCCATTAATTCCATCTACTGAGTGCTCTGTGATTCTGTTCCCTTCACACACACGATAAGTCTTGGCTCATCGGCCTCGCTGATCCGTCTTGCTCCCATCCTTAATGGTGAGGGGATGGGAGCCAATGGCATGTATTTAAGGCTCGGCCAAGAACTGTACCACGTGGCTCCTCTGTGCGAGGTGGCACCCCATCCGAGGTAAGATATTTTATTATTATTATTAAGATGTTGATTACTTAAAAAATATACACTACATAGAAACGATTATTATGAAGATATCATTCACTACTTTCAAATATCAACTATTCTCCATAGGTGTCAATGATACTACAAATATTTCCATATGGGTGTCTATGTGTCACTTATACTACAAATGCGTAAACAAAAACCTATTATTTGCAACTCGGTTAGTAATGTAATAAAAAAATTTCATAAAGTGGATTTGTACAAGATTTGTACAAGTTCATATAATCATTTCTTGATAAATGAGCACATTGAATTTACAAGCTACAACCAGAAAAGAACTCTTTGGATGCTCAGATCACTGCTCCTAACTAAACTCTATCGGTCTCCAACCTCTAAACAACCTCTAAACGCCTTGACATTATCCTATCCTATCCTTCCTAGTTGCAGCCATTTAGAAACGAAAAAATAAATCTTTACAAAAAGTCCATTTTACCATGAAAAAAACATACATCTAATAGAACACAATAAACACATAAATCTAATAAAGAACAAAAAACACAGATCATTTAAACAAATAATCATAGAGAGAAAAAAATAACAAGATATTTCAATTAAGAATAGCATGAAAAATCCCTTCATCTCGGTTAGGGTTACCTTTATTCGGGTTAGGGTTACTACTCCAATTTGAAGGTTATCCTCCAACCTATTAACACCTTAAGATTGTTCTTTCCCATTGTAAATATGAAAACAAGAGAAACTTAACCATATCCTCATCCATTTTCTTCGAAGCATCCAATTATCCTCATCCATTTCCTTCGAAGCAGTCAATTCATTTAATATTAATTTAATTTCCCACAAATCAAAGCTTTCCCACATATCAAAGCATGATTCACTTTGTGAACTTAATGAAGGTGCCAATGGTTGGTAGCTTTGTCTAGTTTCATCCAAATGACCACTAAAAATATTCTCAGTCACTAAACGAGGTTGAGATATATTTTATATGAAAAGTAGCGACGATAGTGAGAGAATGTTTAAGTGTTGTTTGTAAAGGTGAAAAATGGCATCGATCGGTGTATATCAACCACTTTTATAAAGTGGTTGTTGTTAGTTGATGACCGACATGCCATGGGGACAACCATTAATATATTAATACCTATATAGTAATATTGCTTAGTTATTTATTAATGTAATAATGTTTATTAATGTATTAATATATTATTAATTATTTTATTATCTAATTAATATATTAATATATTAAAAAATTAATGATGTATTAATAATGTATTGCTTAATATTGTTAAAGTATTAGTACATTAATATAATTTATAAATTACTAACTTAATGTATTAATTACTAAATTAATACATTAATTTATTAATTTAAATTACTTAATATATTAAGTTATTACTAATATAACTTAATAAAACTTAGTATAATTAAGTTATTACTTAATATAATTTATTTAGTAATTTAAATTAATGTAGTAATGTAGTAATTTAAATTAATGTAGTAATAATTACTTTAAATTACTAATATATTAATGTCAATTGGGTTTAGCTTGGAGGGTTGCGAGGAATGATTGTTATCCTTCCCACGAGGGTTAAATTCCCATAAATATAGCAAGAAAATGTTATTTCAAAGTATTAGTAAGTTAATAAAATATAAAAATATTATTACATACAAAATATTAACCATGACCATATAAAATATAAAAGTATTATTACATACAAAATATTAACCATATAAAATATAAAAGTATTATTACATACAAAATATTAACCATGACCATGACAAACCATGATACCAAGGTTGACCATGATTATGATTATGGTTGACTTTACATAGAAGAACACAATAAATCATGCCCATGACTATGGGTGGTGTGTGTGTGTATTGGAAATGTTCATCACAATGTGATGTTGGGAGATATTTCGTCGCATTACAACAACTAGAAATGTTTATGAAAATGGGAAAATCTATGTTCATGTGATATTCAGATATCTTTATCATAATGCAACATTGAAAAATGTTTGTGACATTGTGATATTGGGAAATTTTTATGACAGTACGACATTGGGAAATGTTTGTGACATTATGACATTAAGAAATGTTCATCACATTGCAACGTTGGGAAATGTTCATCACATTGCGACATTAGGAAATGTTTGTCACATTGCGACATTGAGAAATGTTCGTCACATTGAAATGTTTAGAAATGTTCGTAACATTGTGATGTTGGGAAATGGTCATGACAGTGTGAAATTAGTAAATGTTCATGACATTGCAACATTGGGAAATTTTGTCACAATGCGACAATGTTGAATGCTCATCAAATTGCGATGTTGGGATATGTTCGCTAGAATGGGACGTTGGGAAATGTTTGTGACATTGCAATGTTAGGAAATGTTCATAACATTTTGATGTTGGTAAATGCTCATCACATTGCGATGTAGAGAAATGTTCATCACATTGTGACATTGAGAAATGTCCGTTACATTGGGATGTTAGGAAATGTTCATCAAATTGCAACGTCGGGAAAATTTCATCACAATGCAAATTGCAATGTTGGGAATTATTCCTGAGAACGTGATTTCATGAAACACTCGACACATTGTAAAATCATCTTTTACTTTTGTGATGTTGGGAAATGGTAGTGAGAACAAAATGTTCTGAAATGTTTGTCACATTGCGACGTCGATAATATTTCATAAAAACGAAACGTTGGTAATAAATAATTCCTATGCAATCTGAGGAAACACTCGACAAATTGTAGAATCATATTTTACTTTTCTGACGTTGGGAAATGGTCATCACAATGCAATCTGGGGAAATGTTTGTAACATTGCGGCGTTGGGAAATGTTCACCACAGTGTGGTGTTGAGAAATGTTCATTACATTGTGAAATTGGGAAGTAGTCATGAGAATGTGATATTAGGAAATATTCGTGACATCGGGACATTAGGAAAGGATTTTCACAATGCAACATTGAGAAATGTTCATCAAATTGTGATGTTGAGAAATTTTCATCACATTGCGACGTTGGGAAATGTTTTTCACAATGTGACATTGAGGAATGTTCATCACATTGTAAGGTTGAGAAATATTTTTCACATTTGCAATGCTGAGAAATGTTCATGACATTGCGATGTGGGGAAATTTTCATCAAAATGCAATGTTGGGAATTATTCATCATGATGCGAAGTCAAGAAACGATCAACACATTGTAGAATCATCTTTAACTTTTGTGGCATTGGTAGTGACATGCTTCAATGCAACAATTTATTATAAAAATTTTAAAGGTTTGTATAGAGTTTGTATACGATTCACATTTTATATAAAAATTTTAAAGGTTTGTATACGATTTTGTATAAAAAATTTAAAGGTTTGTATACGATTTTGTATAAAAATTTTAAAGGTTTGTATATTAAGATTTTATTAAGATGTTTTTATTATTATTAAGATGTTGATAACAAAAAATAAAAATAAGCATTACTCTAAGATATCAACTATTATTATTAAAATGTTGATCACTACTTTGAAATATCAACTAACTAAATGTTTCCTTTGTGAAAAATATAGAAAACTTAGGATCATACGTGTTCCAAATATATTGATAACATATGATCTTAAATTTAAATAAATTTAAATAATACATATAAACTTTGATACATATTCTATAATTTTTAAATATTAAAATGAATAATTAAGATAATAAAAAAATACATAGTATTCAATACTCTATATAATATATATTATATATAATTATCTAAATCCACACAATTAATTATATATATATATAACACTTCCATGTAAATATAATTTAGAAGAATTGATAGAAAATGAAAACACAAAGTCATTGAGATTCAATAAATTTGTTTTAAAGTTTGATTTAATTATTCGAAAGTTATATTATACAATTAACATAGTAAAATGGTGATATAAATTAATATATCAAATTAAAAGTGGTTGATATATGAATTAATATAACTATATTAATTTATAATTTATGAAACATTATGAAATTACATTATGAGTTAAAGTTTTATAAAAGTGGTTGAAATAATTAAATTACATTACTTTAATTACATTTAATTATTTTAATTAATATATTAAACTTTAATTGATATTTTAATATATGAAACTTTAATTCGTAATGTAATTTATATATCATTTTAATTTATAAAGTGATTGATATATGAATTAAAGTGGTTGTTTCTGATATGAATTAATATATCAAATTAATATATATATATATATCAAATAATATATCAAATAATTTCACAGATATCAATTAATATATAAATAATCTCACACATATCAACTAATATATCAAATATTCTTATGAGACAATAGCAATTAATATATCAAATATTCTAACACATTACATCAATATATGTTGTGTGCAATGCATCTTTTTGGACAGGTAATGCATTTACGATGAGGAGGGTTTATATTAGGTTTGCACTACAACCATTGCATGACTCATGGTGTTGAAATGGCAGAATTTTTTAAAGCTCTCTGTGAAATAGGGAGAGGGGAAAAAATCTTTACAGTTCCTCTAGTTTGGCAGAGAGAAAGCTTTCGACCCAGAGCCAATCCCATGGCCAATTATCCCTGCATCCGTGAATAGTATGGTTTTGAAGATAAATATACAGAATCAATGGCGCCGGTACCTTCAATGGAGGAAATGAGCTTGAAATCGTTTTACTTTGGTTCAAAAGAAATCGAGGCTTTAAAAGGACAGATAGAAGGTGTGAGGTTCTGTACCCCATTTGAAGTAGTATCGGCCTGATTTGAAAGTGGAACGTTCTTAAAATTCTCTCGAAGCAAAGCCACTTCCAAATAACCATTTGGACTCTTCAATATGAAAATAATAATAAAGCATGTGATGTTAGATATAAACTGTATGTATAGACGGACACGATTAAAGTAATTTCGAAATGAAATGGTTAATAAATTTCAATACAATATGCACAGATTATCATAAGACCTGATATGATAATAACAGGTTTTCTCGAGAGAAGAATTCATTAATCAGTAAATTTCAAAGGGTTTCAGATAAGTACAAAACCAACTATTTATATGGTTTAATGAAATCCAATGATTCAAAAAGAGGGTTGTGAATTAACAAACATTCGGGTCGATCTAAACTAATATGGCATATAATGCATCCCACCATTTGCAATTACAGACTATGCGCCTAAAACACACATAACACACACCGTGCAACTCTGAGAATGAAGATATGGATACCATTCAGTTTGCTACAGAACTTTGTTACAAAGGATTTAAATCCCCATGTACAAAACTGAGCTTGTCTTCATTCGATCTCGGCCTAATTTTAGACAATACAATCGCCTAGAAGATACTCTGAACTCCACTGTGGTTTCCATTAGGAAGAGAATTACATACACTAAACATATTGCTCCAGTATTCTTTATTATCGTCAACAGAGAGCCCGCTCAGGGATCGAATCTCACCACAACCAGCAGTAGCATATCCATTAGGGGGAGTTACTACCATATCTAAAAGCATATCAGCGTTAAAACCATCGTATCTCGACCCGGACTTGAACCGGCCACTGCTGCTAATTTCATCAGAATGAATGTGTTGACCTCGCACTGGAGCAATTCCTGTCGTTTAACATAACCGAGGGCAACAGAAGCTCATGATGGCTATCGGGTAGCTCCACGTTCTCTTCGTGGCTCGAGCTCTGGACATCGTTGTGAGATTTCTCGGAGACACATGGCTTCTTGCAGAAGGCTGAGATAGCTTGTCTTAGTGGCTCGGTAACATGAAACGCCAGAAACGCCAGAAAATATATCGATTCAACTCCACCCTTAGTAGGCTAGAAACGCAGGCCAAACGTGGCCACGGTTCACGATTCAACTCCACCCTTAGTAGGCCAAAAACGCAGTTTAAACGTGGCCATGGTTCACATCCCAGTTAATATGTGCAATCTATTTGAGGTAGTGTTTGTTAATTATTGAAACCTGTGTTAATTACCTTAACGTAGCAATCATATTGTCTTATAGTAATTTTTAATATGATTAGGTAAATGTGAAAAAGTAAACATGTTAAAGCATGCAAGGAAGTTATGAACTACTAATTTGGGAGGACTACTAAGAATATACCAGCATCTTCAATTGTTAACCATAAGATTAAAATTTAAGGTTAAAAGATCATTAAATGTGCCCATTGCCAATAAATGTACATAAATTCCTATTTTAAATTCCTAGTGCCAAGTTTTCCAATTTAAAATTATTTATTTTATTTATCTGAGATATGCCCCGATTACAATTATTTATCAGAACCAGGCCACGTTTGACAATTAAAATTTATGAGAGATAAGTGCTTCATATACCTGAGGCGAGGCATGCCACGTTTTTCAATTTAAATTTATGGTACATGTGCTTCATGTACTTGAGGCACTAAGTTTGCCAATTTAAAATTAATTAAATTTATGGGAGGAAGGCGCTTTCCATATTGAATGCATGTAGACCTTGGCCATTTCATATTATGGCCTTCTTTCATATACCTACAAGTACAGTATGCACGCACATCAGTATTGCAGAAGAATTATGGACGGATTATAAACATTTCTAGCAAAAGCAAGAGAACTAGTTTGGATGGGATGCGTTTGGAGCAAAAAAGATAGAACAACATATCAGATTCGGAAGAAGGGTATTAGAGAAAAGCATAAAGCAAGACAAGATAACATCTTTCTCTATAAAAATTTCTACAATAAGTTTTTTTTATTATAATTTTTAGGTTATTTGAAATGTTAAGTTAAATTTATGTTTTAGGGTTTGAACCAGCCTGCCTTTAGTTGTCGGCCCTCATCCATGCATTCATTATCACGTCAATGGTCCGTCCTCATCCATACATTCACGGTCTCTTTCAAAAATATATGTAATTGATTCCCTTAAATTAAAGATATCATTTACTCAATGACGCACTTAATATCATTTTCTATTTAATATTTATTAAATATTCATATATTTTTTAATTTAGGGTTGATGATTTACAAGTTTGTTTAGATCTGGAATGCGGTTTTCAAAACATGGATACAAAATCGATTTATAGTAAGCAGAATATCACTTCCTCATTTTTTAATATGTGGTTGATGATTCTCCATTTTTTAATATGTGGTTGATGATTCTCAATGGCGC
The DNA here is from genome assembly GCA_000966675.3 of Picea glauca. Taxonomy (NCBI): domain Eukaryota; kingdom Viridiplantae; phylum Streptophyta; class Pinopsida; order Pinales; family Pinaceae; genus Picea; species Picea glauca. The sequence continues at coordinate 467,310 of JZKD02S2280633.1, read as the reverse complement.
ATTTAATATCACTGAGCATTTAATATTTATTAAATATTCATATATTTTTTAGTCTGTGGTGGATGATTTAAAAGTTTTTTTAAATCTGAAATGAAAAACCGCACCAGGTGCATGTGAACGGAATCTAACTAAAATAGAGCCACATAGTGTTTTTTAGTGTGAAGAAAAAAATTGAGAGTTAAAAGTCTCGGGGAGATGTCAATAATTATTACTAGCATAGCCATTCAACTCACAGAAAATGAAAAGCACAATCAGAAAATGAAACCCATAACTAGAAAATGAAACTCACAGCCAACTTGCTAAATCTAAAGTTTAATCATTTAAACATGGCAATCATATAGTCCTACAGTAATTTCTTAATATGATTAGGTAAATGTTAAAATGTAAACAGTTATGAAGAGAAAATCACATTCATTCATTTGGGAGGACTACTAAGAATATGCCAGCATCTTCAATTGTTAGCCATCAGATTAGAATTTTAGATTAAAAGGTGATTAATTATTCTCATTATCAATAGGTGTAAGCCTTAATTAACTCTTACACTTTCAGTGTATTGGACAGCCTCTGTGCAATATTAATTCCATACATTACAATAATATAAAAAAACACTCGTTCAAGATGGATTCAAATCATATAATAAATGATTACAACAAATATAATGTCTTACACTGAAATAAATAAAAAATAATTTTAAAGACCTTTAGTATCCCAAAAGGATAGTAAAGAGCTTCTATGAGATCAGCGTTCCACAAATTTCCATGATGCTTGCGAGTGCATCGACATGGAAGATATGTTGTTGTTCAAATTAGACGAAGTTGACAGAGCAATGAGCCATTATAATTTCAGCTAATTCTTCTACCTCTCAATCTATATGTAATGGTCTGTGATCCCTGTGGACATCGTTTATACGATCCGTGTGATGGTGATGATTCAAACAAATCAACATCACCCTGGTCATGTGCATTCAAACATCTCCCATTAAGTTAATAAAGATTGTGAACAACCACCTTCAAGGATTTGATGCATTACCATCATGGTATAATGTTCGTGCTATCAAAGTTTTATTGGGGATAATTGTGAAAAATGGATTATTATATATTAATTGTTTATAATGTAGTGTTGTCATTCTCGTTTAAAATATAAATATAATTAAAAAAATGGATTACTATGTATTAATTGATTAAAAACAGATTATAAGATTATAATGTGTGCTGTATTTTACATTTTAAATATAAATATAAATATTAATAAAAATAAATATATAATTATTAGTAATTTTAATTAATTAAAAACAGATTACAATGTCTGTTATATTTTATATATAAAATATAAATATTAATAAAAATAAATATATAATTATTAGTAATAGTATTAATATAAATATTTTTTTAATATATATAAAATATTTTTATATAATAATAACAAATAATAATTTTGATTGATCATTAATATAAAAAAATATAAAAAAATATATTTATTAATTTGAAATATTTTTTTTTAATTAATATTATTTCGTTAAAGTTTATAATTTAGAATTCATATTTTATAAAATATGAAGTTGGAAGTTTTCACTAAACTTGTTTAGACTTAAGTTTCAAGTATAGAAAATATAAAGTTTAAATATCAGGTTTAGAGTTAAGTTTCAAGTATAGAAAATATAAAGTTTAAATATGATATTTAGATAAAAAAAAAGTTTTTAATTATATTATTTTGTTAAAATTAATTACTTTATAAAATATAAAGTTTGAAGTTTTAATTAAAGTTTAGAATTAATTTTAAGTATAGAAAACATGAAGTTTAAATATAAAATTTAGAAAAAAAATAAATTTATAATTATATTATTTTGTTAAAATTTAAAATTAATATTATTTTGTTAAAATTTATAATTTAAAATTCATATTTTATAAATATGAAGTTTAAATTTTTGACTAAGTTTAGAGTTAAGTTGAAATTTAAATATAAAATTTAAATAAAAAAAATTAGTTTATAATTATATTATTTTCTAAAAATTTATAATTAATATTATTTTTTCACAACAATTTTTATATTTTAGATTTTATTGCTATTCACTTTGGTTTATTTTTTAAATTTAAATAATAATTTGATATATGATGTATATTTATTAATATCTTTATAAAGTATATATTTAAATATACTTTTATAGTATAATATTAATCACTTTTTTATAATAGCAAATTTATTTTATTTTTGATATTTGATATTGATGTAGAACATATTATCTTATCAATCTTTTAATATAGATATTAATGCAATGTGCTAAGGATTTAGAGTAGATTTTTTATAGATATATTTTATAATGTTAAATTTATATAGATGGTCTATTTCCTTATGTCATCACAATGGTAGATATATTCTAGAATGGTTGGTGTAGATGTTTACTAATCTTGTGTGTGTTATGAATTGATAGAGTAAATTAAATAGTCTTTCTATAGTTTCTAAATAAAATTGTTATGAAAATACTTTTCTAAATTTTGAACAAATGTTCTCTTAAATTTTAAGAGGGTTCATTTAAACATATTTATTAAATTTCATTAAGATATTTGTTTAAGATTAATTTCTTAAATAAGAAAATATGACAATATGAATGCATAATGGTCATATTTTCTATCAAGGTACAATATATACATTAAATGATCCACGTGTGGTCTACTTGAATGTATTTATAACAAGAATAAATCATTATATGCAAACTTCAAGTTGATTTTCTATCAATGTTTTTTTTTTTTTTAAATAAACCGGTGAGACCTTCTATATTAGCAAAAATCAGAGTATACAGCTGCTGGTGGTAACACCAGCTGTCCTGCCTGAGTAGGAAACCAGGACAGCTGGATTTCCTGTACCAAGCATAATTTATTTATCCTATCATATACTTGTGCGCCCTGCCCGGGGGAAACCAGGGCGGCAGTGCCATCAAGTTTCAAAAGATTAAACATATCTAACCAAAGGAGTAGCAACAGACTAACTAGACCAAAATGACACATAGCTTCTAACTAGAGCCCCTGCGGGATTGTTCGCTCGATCTCGCTCGCTTGTGGCCGACTCGGCTCCATCCTGCTGGAATTGAGTACTCCTGTGCGCAAGTGGGACATTGCTTCTTCAGAGCATTCTCCGAGAGTGCTGCGAAGAGCATGTCGATACGTTGATCCATCTGGGTGATACGGAAAGCCAAGTTATCAAGCATGCTGCATAGCTCAAAAACCAGTGGTAGGTGCCAGAGTTCGGGGAAGGGGGCATGGTCCACCCGTTCCCTGTCACTCGAGGTCCTCACGCCAGATTTCTTAGCTGTGTGTGTGCTGGAGTCTCCCGGTGGTCGAGGCGATGTCCTCTCTCCTTCCTTCTGTGCGTTGGCGTTGGCAGGTGGCTCTTCCTCCTCGACTATGCAAGGTGGATAGTGTATTTCGTCGGGTGGTCCTTCCTTTTCAACAATGCAGGATGAACAATGCGGTGCTTCCTGCTCGGTTGCACTTTGTCTCCCCTGGTGAGCTTCTAGTCGTGGCCTATGCTCCTCGGATTCTGCCATGGGAGGGTGAGTTTGCAGTGCCGCCTCAGGCCTGGTATTTTCAGGAATTGCCATGGGAGGCACCCGAGGATTTCTCTTTCGGCGGATGGATGCTAGGGTGAGCGCTTTTTCAAACTGCTTTAAGCATTTTCGCCGGGATTCATCCCTGTACCAGGCTGCTCCACGGCGCAACTTGCCTCTGATTCTGGGCATTGTGGAAATCACGGGTGGCCTAGTTGTGAAGAAGGGTGGGGGTGGTAGGTTTGCGACTACCTTTGTTGCGCCTGCTTGAAAATGGAGGTGCCACTCATACAAAATGAGTTTGGCGTGAGGCCAATACATATCTCCCATGCCTATGATCGCAATAAAATCCCGTAAAACTTCACACACGATCGCCATTAACACCAGCTTGATAATGCTCTGTCGCTTGGTACCATCCTCGTGCGCGAGAGGGCTCGTCGCTTTATCGTATCTGGTGCGAGCCATAACTCATTTGATTAGCGGTGGGATTGCGCTGGTTGATGCCATTAATTGGCATCCCCGCAGCCTCTCGCGAGTCCTCGTGTGAGCACGTGGCACCCCATCCGGGGGATTTTCTATCAATGTTATTAAAACATATATAAATCATTATCTCCAAAGTATATATCAAGTTTATTTGTTATCGATGTCGTTCAAAAAAGTGTAAATGATCATCTGTAAATTTCAATATGATTTTCATTCAATGTCTCTAAAACATGTATAAATTATTGAATGATTTTCTATCAATGTCCTTGTAACCAATATAATTCATTATGTGAGAAGTTGAAGATGAAATTTACTATCAATGTATAAATCACCATCTGCAAAGTAAAACATGATTTCCTATCAATATCTTTAGAATAAGTATGACTCTAAGTTTCTATATTTTCACAATATGTCAAACATGAATCAACCTTGAAATGTGAAAAACATAACCCCCAATAAATTGATCTTAATTTTGAAACATTAATATAATACATTAATGTCGACCATCACTCATGTCGCATTACGACAACATTTCCCAATCCCGCAATGTTGCAAACCTTTCCCAATATGAATAAGCCTAGAAATTCATTACATGAACATTGAAATATGATGCTCATGACAAAACCTCAGTATGTGACGAACATTGTCCTTTGTCTCCTTCCAGCGAACATTTCCCAACCTCGCATTGTGACAAACATTACCCTTTCTCGACATCACATTGAGATGAACATTTCCCAACATTTAAATGTGTTGATCATATCACAACGTTGCATTGTGAAAAAAATTTCCCAACGTCGCAATGTCCCGAACATTTCCCAATGGGGCATTTTCACAAACATGTCCTAACATTGCAACGTCACGAATAATGCCCAAACTATGTCACAATGTGACAAACATAGACATGTTGTGGTAATGTGGATAGTAACGCCTCAATGTGACGAACATAAACATATGTCACAATGTCTCACACATCACCCTATCATCGCAATGTGATGAACATTTCCTCACATTGCAATGTGAAACACATATCTTGACATCAAAATGTGACAAACATATCCAAGCATCACAGTTTGATGAACACATATAGATGTCACAATGTGACAAGCATAGTCATTTCGTCACTATGTGGCGGACATAAACAAATATAGCAATGTGACAAACATTTCCCTATTGTCGCAATGTGTCAAACATATGGCCACATTGCAATGTGATGCACATATTATGAGGTAGCATTGTGGCAAACATTTCCAAACATTGCAAATGGATGAACACATCCCATTGTTAGAATGTCATGTAGATAACCCAGTATGGTAATGTGACAAACATAGACCAAAATTACGATGAGATGAACATTTCCTGACATTGCAATGTGACGAACATAACCCATT
>JZKD02S2280633.1:439501-453659 GCA_000966675.3 Picea glauca | reverse complement strand
ATAAAATAAAAGACTTTCATAAATGGATAAAAATATTTAAAAAATTAATTTATGACATCTAATTTTTGTATACACACTAAGAGAAAGTGTTTTTCATCTTCAACTTTCTTGGTGTCACAAAGATGACATATTCTTTCATACCATGGTGTTTTGGGAATTGTCCAACCCCGAATTTCACTATACACCTTATGAGAAATAATAATGTTAATCATTTCAATATATATTATAGCCTAAATTAAAAATAAACCATATCTAATTTATTGGTCTACTTTTTAGTTTTCATATTCAAAATGGATTTAAAAGTTGAATAGAGGTAAACAATAAAATCAAAATTGGATTTTAATTGTTTACAATTTTTTTTTTTTTTTTTTAATAAAAGTTGAGAACCTTGTATTAATAATGACCATATTCTATACAATGATAGGTGTTATCCACTTGTTCTGCCACAAGAGGGAAACAAGAAAATGTGGCTAAACACTATTCAAAAATTTACATGTTCTTATGAGTTCTAGCCTCGCTGGAACTAAAATTCTTACACCAAAAATTACGGTGTGTCTGCGAAATAAAAAATGTGCAAACTATGTTCTGCAATCTTCTGCTAATTCTGCTAAGGATGGATATATATAGAGCCACCATGACTAAAACTACATAGACATGATAAGAAAAAAATGATAAAACATCTATCTTGTTGTCGTGGTATAATAGACCACCGAATTTGCAACTGAATAGAAAAAAAAATGAAACCTAGGGGCTTCAATCCATAAAGGGGCCTGGTTGTCCATGTATGGTGTAAGCTGGGGTGAACCGATGACTGTAAGTCGGGCATTTGGCATGTGTAAGAGCATTCATGAGTGCATCAAACATGATATCCATCTATTGGTTGAGGATGCTCTATGAATGCACCAGGTCATCCTGCTTTTTCCTGATCTTGAAGAGGAGTTGAAGGTGCTCCTCTACGAGACAGTTGGAAAAATACTGTGGTTGACTCTCCTCCTCCTTGTCAGTCTCATTGTATGTCACTATGTTGGAATCCTTTTATGTTCCTACAATGTTCCCCAACTGCCAGCTTGGAGGAATCTTCTCCTCCATGTTGCATCTTCCATCTCCATACTAGGGTTCACTTGGATTAACGATTGGGGGGGGGTGGGGAAGTTGGTGTCTGGAGTGAGATGTGCGCCCAAGGGTGGCACCTCCTCTTTTACTTGGCTTGAACTATGAAGCAGTGGTGGAGATAGGGGATAGTGAGTCATGGAGGAGATCGACTCCAATTTTACCATGTTGGCTCCATAGAACTAGAGAGGATTCGACTGCGTCCTCTGGGAGGAGTGGCGAGGGATGGAAAAGTGGGCGATGAGTGCTCTTTGAGAGGGGGTAAGTCGGTTGGCACGAGAGAGGGTATTGTTGTTTCAAGCACCCCTCTTGGATTTTCTCACTCTCAAGGCATGGTGGGGGGGATGGGGATGAGAAGGGAGTGATGGAGGGAAACGAAGAAACTGATATGGAGAGTGGAGTGGAGGGAAGCAGAGAGGATGCCAGTGGTTCACGAGAAGAGGTTGCATATAACAATGGTGCGGTAGTTTTCGTGAGCGTCGAGGATCGTGGCAGGGAGAATGAACCATGGAGGGAATGAGATGGAATGAACCTGGTTGCCTGTAATGTACCTCAAATTTACCATAAAAAAAATAAAATTCTATGACATAATTCAACTTCGTTTAAGCTTAGAGTTTAAGAGAAGGTAAGATTCAATTCGATCCATAAAGACATCATTACACCAGTCTAGTTTACTTCGAACAAAAAGTTGTCAAAGTAATTCAGTTCTACACATTTCATTATGCTTGTGATTGCAAGTCTGGATCTTCATGACTGCTAGAACAGTAGGTAACTTGACTGTCTTCTATGTGTGCATGTAAAGGCGATATTATCATTTTTACTATAGGAAATTCCCATTAACTCTCTATTAACATCTGTACTTATTTCCACCTACAAGTAAGTATCTGCTCATAACTTTCTCCGTATAATAATTTAGGTACTTTTCATGCCCCGTACACGATGACCTATAATATGAACGGTTATTATTATACTTCTATCCCGGATGAAGATTCTCCAACGTTTTCTACCAGTCCATACATTATAGTATTTGAGTTGTTCCTATAACAATAATTCCTGCTATGTTCCTACAGCTTTGTGAAGAAATAGAGGTCAATCGGGTTTCAGTGATCGCAAATGCTGAACAAAACGAAGGACCCTGTTGTTTGTTGAAATTCAAAATACGGAAAGACTGTGGGGCAACACTTTGGGATTTTGGGGTTCAGGGTTTCACGAGTACAAAAGACAAACATCAACACACACAACAACTCTCGAAATTGCGAAAGGTGACCAGTACTTCGATATTTCGTGAGTACAAGTGCCCAAAAACACACAACAACTTCTGAAAATGCGAAAAAAGGGAAAGGTAGGACTCACATTTCGGGGTTTTGGGGTTCTAAAATTCGTGAGTTCCAGTGTCCAAACATCAACATAAACAAACTTCTGAAAATGTGAAAAAGGAAAGGTGGGTCCTGCATTTTAGGATTTCAGGGTTCGGAACTTTGCGAGTTCCGGTGTCCAACATCCACATGAACAAACTTCTGAAATGCAAAAGAAAAGAAAGGTGAGACCCATATTTCGGGATTTTAGGGTTCAAAACTTCACGAGTTCCAGTGTCCAAGTATCAACATAAACAAACTTTCAAAAATGCGGAAAAGGAAAAGTGGGTCCCACATTTCAGGATTTCGAGGTTTGGAACTTCACGAGTTCCGGTGTCCAAACATCAACATGAGCAAACTTCCGAAATGCGAAATAAAAGAAAGGTGAGACCCATATTTCGATATTTTGGGGTTCAAAACTTCACAAGTTCCATAGCCAAACATCAAACGTACAACAATTCCCAAATTGTGGAAAAGAAAGGAACTAACATTTCGAGATTTCGGGATTCATGGTTTCAGGGTTTCAAATGCCAAACAACAACACACAACAACTCTTGAATTCCAAAAGGTGAAGGGTGTCGGACCAACACTTCGGGATTTCATGATTCGAGGTTTCGGGGTTTGGAAAAGCAAGGGAACTTCGTATAAATGTAACCAGCAAGTCCCAAATGCCGAAAAATCACATTATTTCCATAATTCTAAGATTTTTGCCTTGTACTAGTATTCTTACTTTCGTTCTGTGAAACAATAGGTGTAGAAGGATTCAATATCCGTTTATTTATCAAGATTCCAAAAATCTAACTTCAGAGTTTTATATGCGTATAATCTATAAAAGGGGTACAATAGGGTAACAGGTTCTATAAAAGGTAACTCCTATTATGTTTACTTAGAGCCTCTTTAAACAAGGCATTAAACATCAACAGTACTAGATCTATGCATCTATGTAAATACATGAATAAGAATATCATTCCATCAGAGTTTGGAAATTATAATTGATGATCCGAGGGATCTGAGTTTGGTTTCCGGGGGTTCCCAGAATTCTTTAACTTTTCAAATTTTTGTACATCTGGTATTTTGACTTCAGATTAAACCTAACCTATAGATGGAATGACTTTCTTAAACTCAACTTCTATAAAAATAAATTTTCCTAGCACTTCGAGATTTCGGGAGGGACCACTCAAAAATTTAGATTGTGATTGTACATTTAATACCACAATCAATGTCATCCATTGAAAGAATTATTTCAAATTTAGAAAGAATTAGATGCATAGTATCAGTTACACACAAAACATCCAAGAACAGAGAGGGAAAGGTTTACATTAACGCAATTAGATATAATCACACAACATATACCTGCCATTAATCAAAACATAACCAAAAATACAGAGGGGTAGATCAACATATCTGAATCCAATCCGCAAGAAGACAAAGGGAACAACCACGTTCCTCCCAACCGTAGAACAGGGCAGCAAAAGTCACTTGCCCGATTCACCCCCTAGCCTGACCATGAATCCATGAGGGAGAACTTGGAAACTCCTCATCAGAAATGTCCTTCAATTCCAATAGTTATCCTCTTGCCTCACACTCAATCCATAGTGTTCATAACAGCAAGAGATCTCAAAAAATCTTTTCCCCGGCATACTTGGCAGCGTCCTACCTCCTCGCATATGTTATTTATCAATTTTTTCCTGGGTCTTTTTCCCTCCTTTGGAGATTTTCGTAGCTCTCTTAATCCATGATTTTTAGGGGCTTCCAGTGGCCAAATATATGATTTCCCACTTCTCATAATCAACCTAGGGGTAGTTCCAACATGTTCCCCCCTCATGGAGTCATGGTCAGTTGATTTTAACATGGTTGTTCCATTTGTCCTCCTGCAATTAATATAAATATTTTGTTGTGATACAAGTGTGATAGTCAAATAGTTAGTTGAGTACAAATAGATCTCTTCCCAACAATCACAATAATTAAATACAATTATTAAATTCGAAATTTGAAATTGCCATAAATGGCAAAAAATTTCCAGATTCGAATTTGCCAAAAACGGAAATAAATTTCCAGCACATAAAAAATATTTCATTTTTGGGGGATGTCACATTGTCCCTATTAATACCATAGAATCCTAAAATGACCTCTGCATCTTCCATTGAAGCCTGAATTGACTACTGCGTCCTTTTGGTACGCCTTTCCTGACTGGTTCGCTCGCCCAAAATCCCAGCGAGGCGCACTAACATAACTCTTCTGATGGTGTGATCCATGGAGGAATTAATGGGCAAGGGATGGTGACTGGGCTTAATAACTCCCTTGGCTGCCCTGTTCCATTTTTCCTCCAGCTCTCGCCAAGTGGCACCCCATCCGGGTGTGTTTACAAATAAATTTGAATGACTACAAATTAGCATAATAAATTACAAATATATATGAAAACATGTAAAAGGAGATTATCTCATTGCATTAGATGTTTGGGAGAGTGTTAAAAGATTATGTGAGAGGTTACAATTTAATAAGTTAGTCTTTAGAAACTATAAATTTTATAAATTTGGTCCTTTATAAATACAATTTAAACAAGAATCACTAACCCACCAATCCCCTTTTAACCATCGTTTCATGAACTCATAATCCCCAACCAATTAATGTGTCCTCATGAGTAACACATTAACTCCAATAATAATAAAAATTTATGTCAACTCCATTATATATATAAGGGTAGGGTAGGTTAGGGATTGATTTCCTTTGCACAGTATAAGACCACCCGGGTCACATTATTCAGTACATGTTGGTGTTGGTATGTTTTTAGACATAGGTAGAGTATGCGTGTTTGTCATTGATGGAAAAAATCATGACCATCAGCACAACGATGATCGCATGGCAAGATCAGAAGCTAAACTCCATTTCAGGTATCAGAAGCTAAACTCTATTTCGGAGTTTCAGATACCGGGAGTTGGAAGTGTCAAAACACTTCATCATAGAAATGTCGAAATGCAAAACATCAAAATATCGGACCGTTGATCTGACTCCATTTTGGATTTTCGAATACCGGGAGTTGGAAGTGTCGAAACACTTCATCACATAAATGCTGAAACGACAAAATGTGAAACGTTGAAATACCAGACCGTTGATCTGAATCCATTTCAGAGTTTCGGATACCAGGAGTTGGAAGTGTCGAAACACTTCATCACAGAAATGCCGAAACGTCGAAATGCGAAACACCAAAATATCGGACTATTGATCTGACTCCATTTCGTAGTTTCAGATACCGGGAGTTAGAGTGTCAAAACACTTCACCACAGGAATGCCGAAATGCTGAAATGCGAAAAACACCTTTTGGTGTAGGCTGTGGTCACTGTCAGTGGTCATGTGAGAGGGAGGAGCTAACACCAAGCTAAGCTTCTTTTCAACGATCGTAACATGAAGAGTCGAGACTCTTCACCATAGGAATGCCGAAATATGAAATGGAGAAATAAACGCAAGACCCTGTGGATTTGATCCAACGGTGTTGGTTATTTGAGCATCTGATTGAAGGGCTATTGTTGATATTTATGATTAACTTTTCAGTTATGATTCAGTTAGCAGAACCGAGTCATGGTTCTTGGTCAATTGGCGATTCAGTTGCTGAGGCATTATTTTCTCAAGAAGATTCGAGGTGTAACCCAAGATGAAGTGGATAAAAGATATACGTTGTGACTGTGCGCGAGTGGCTGTGCTGAGTGAAAAATGAATTGAATCGTAGAAATTTAAAATTATAGTATGCGCAGTGGAAAGAAAACCCAAAGATGAGGAACATAAGATGAATATAACAAAATAGTGGAAGAGAGAAGAAAGTGCACATATCAAAGATGCATATCTGGGAGAAGAAGATAAATCCAAGGTCTGCATGCTGAGATAGAGGATAAGATCAGAAACATGAAGAGGATGCAAGAAGGGAGACACTGATGTAGGCAGAGTAGAGAGACATAACTGAATAGTGATAAGCCTGGTAAGAAGAAGAAAACTATTGAATCACTGTAATAAATTCACATAAAGCAAAGTTTTATATTTCAAGGTGGTTGGGAGGTGTTAGGGAGGACTGTTGTCCTTAGAAGTTCAAGTGGATTCTTGAACACAGGGAGTTGTAGCTTCCATTTGGTTGTAGCCAGAGAAACCAGGGTGGAAGGGTGGTGCAAGAGAGAACATGTGTCCTCTGTTATACAGGTTGGAGCTTTTGTAACTGGAAGTTGGTGCTTCCATCCAGTTGTTGTTGGAACACTCAGGGAGTTGGTGCTTCCTTCTAGTGGGTGCAAGAGAAACCAAAGAGTTGGTGATTCCTTCTAGTGGGTGCAAGAGAAACCAAAGAGTTGGTGCTCTCAAACAAGTTGGTTCTTGTATAAGTGGAAGTAGGTGCTTTCATCCAGTCAGTGCTGGAACACTTAAGGAGTTAGTGCTTCCTTCTAGTAGGTGCTAGAGAAACCAGAGAGTTGATTCTCTCAAACAAGTTGGAGTTTGTACAATAGAGGTAGTAGCCTCACATTGAGTTGGTGCTCAATTATAGATGATGTATAGATCTTAAAAGACTGTCTATCATTTCGAAGAAGATGAGGTTTTCTACCTTTATGGGTTTCCTCATGAAAATCTGTCTCTGTGTATATCTTATGTGTGACTGATTCTCATTATTTATGTTGTCCATATGTTGTATCATATTCATGATGACTTGAAGAAAGATTAAGAATGTTTTAATAGACTTAAAATAGAATGAATGTTATCTTGAATGGACTTGCAGAAGCCGATTTTGTAAAGGTGATGCATCTTCAAACTGCCAAAGAAATGTGGGATAAACTTATTAGCAGCTATGAAGGAAATGAGAAAGTAAAAGATGCCAAACTTCAAACATTTAGGTTGAATTTTGAACAACTAAAGATGAATGAAGATGAAATAGTTAGCAAGTAGTTTTTAAGAGTTGAAGAACTTGTGAATGCCATGAAGGGTCTTGGTGAGAAGTTTGAAGAATCAATTTAGTTCAGAAGATTTTAAGATCTTTGCTTGATAAATTTAATCCAAAAGTCTCTGTAATAGAAGAACTAAATGATCTTAAAACTATGTCCATTGATCAACTCCTAGGAACTTTAACTGCATATGAAATGAGAATCAAAAAAGATAAATCCATTACTAGAGAAACATCATTTAAAGCAGACAAGAATACTGATTCAGATTTAGATGATATTGAGGGAAAATTTGTGAGAAGGTTAAAGAAAGGATCAGGAAAATATCAAGGAAATCTTCCCTTCAAATATTTTAACTGTGGTAAGATAGGTCATTTTTCATCTAAGTTTCCCCATCAGAAAAAGGACTAGAACTCTGATGATGAAAATAAGTACAAATTCAAGAAATATAGTAAGAAGAAAAGTTTGTGTGCAAATAATGACAATTCCTCAGAAGACATAGATAGTGATTTTTCATGTGAAGACAAAGTGAATGATTTTATCCTTATGGCTATGGGAGATCTTGATGATGAACACACAAGAGGTGAAATGGATGATGAAGAAGTTGTGGTGGATATGGAAGGTGAATTAATCAGTGCTTTGAAAGAAATTGACAGACTCAGATGTAAGAAGAGAAAACAAAAACAATTGTTGATGAATTTTAAAATGAATGGTGAAAAACCTAATGAAAACTTTTCTCTACTAAAAGTGGAGTTAGAAGAGCCAAAGAAAATAGAAGACATACTGAAACAATAGTTGTTAGAGAAGAAAGCGAGGTGTGAAGCCTTAGAAGAAGAGATAGTAAAATCCAGAAAAGAAATGGAGAAGTTTAAGGGATTGTATCAACAAAATATGTCAAGTATTAAAGCCTTAAAAGGATTAACCTCCATTCTAAATCAACAAAGAAACCCAAAGTTGAAAGCTATATTGGGGTATGAAGAAGCATCAAGTAGTGATCATCCAAGTAATACAGAACCTATCAAGTTTGTCAAATCCTCAAACATTGACAACAGTCACTCAGCAAAAACAAAGAATGAAAATCAACCACCAAGAAGGAATGAAAGAAAAAATACCAGAACCGAATCTGTAGATCAGAGAGATTATCGGCATGAAAGAAATCGACCTCCTCAAAGAAGACAAACTTTTTCAAGGTACAAATGTTTTTTCAATGGTTATTGTTTTTTCTGCTCTAATTTTGGTCACAAAGCTATAAACTGTTCTTTAAGATTTGAATATGAACGATCAAGATATTCAACGAATAACCATCTTCCACAACAAAGATCGAGACAACCAAGAAACAAACAACCTCAGCCTATAAATCATGCGATGGATGAGAAAAGGACACAGGTTAAACATAACAATAGTTAGGAGCATAACAATCGCTAGGATCTTCTATTTAGTGAACCAGAATGTTACATCTTTCATAACTGTGGACATAAAACTGTAGATTGTTGCTTAAGGAATTACAAGCCAGATTTGATCCTTACTGCTAAAAATGTCAAGGTTTGGAAGAAGAAAGCAGATGACAAGTGTGGACTAGTGTTATCAGCCCAGAGACAAAAGAATCCCTGGTATATTGACAGTGGATGTTCCAAACATATGACTGGAGACAAAAGTAAGTTTCTAACTCCAAGTGAAAGCAAAACAGGGAATGTAACTTTTGGAAATGATGCACCAGGAAAAATAAAAGGTAAAGAAATGGTAAGTTTGAGTAATGGAAAAGGGAAAGCTCAAGATGTGTTGTTTGTAGAAGGTCTGAAACATAATCTACTTAGTGTCAGTCAAGTTTGTGACCGAGGATGTGAAGTCATTTTTACCTCTAAAGACTGTAGAATAAAATATGTGAATTTAGGATAGCTCGTTGCAAAAGGGATAAGAACAGAAAACAATGTCTATGTGTTAAAAGAAGAAAAAGAAGAATGCCACTTAAGCAAGTATGATGAAAGTTGGTTGTGGCATTGGAGACTTGGACACCTAAATTTTGATCATATAATCAAGCTCAGAAACAATGGGGCAGTAAAAGATCTTCCAAAGATATCAAAGCCATACGACTCTTTTTGTAAACCCTACCAGATAGGAAATCTTACTCGCACTCAGTTCAAATCTAAAAACTTTTCTTCAATAGAAAAATATCTCTAGTTAGTACATATGGAATTATGTGGAACATCAAGGAAAGAAGGTACAGGAAAATAAAATTATTTTATGTTGATTATTGATGATTATTCTAGACTAACATGGGTTGCCTTTTTGAAGGAAAAATCTGAAGCATTTGAAAAATTCAAAGTGTTTAAGGCTCTGACTGAGAATCAAATAGGAATAAGATTAAAGGTAGTAAGGTCTGGTAGAGCCGGAGAGTTTAGTTCATGGAACATCAAAGAGTTCTGTGATAAACATGGGATCAAAAGAGAATACAGAATTCCAAGGACTCCACGGCAAAATGGAGTTGTTGAGAAGCAAAATAGATCAGTACAACAAATGGTAAGATCAATGATGAATGAAAGGAACATACCTCGGACATATTGGGTAGAAGAAATTCATACAACCATTCATATCCTTAAAAAATCTCATCTCAGGCCACACAGTGACAAGACTCCTTATGAACTATGGTTTGGAAGACGTGCTTCAATCAAGCATTTTTAAGTCTTTGAGAGTAAATGTTATATCAAGAACAATGATGAAAATATTGGCCAATATGATGACAGGGATTATGAAGTTATCTTCTTGGGTTATGCTACAAATAGTAAAGGGTACAGATGTTACAATAAGATACTACATAAACTAGTTGATTGTATAGACATAAAAGTTGATGAAGAAATCCCTATCAGAAATGTAAGCAGTGTTGAACCAAGCAAAAAATACATAGTTGAAGATGAAGATGAATAGGTCCAAGGATCAGAAAGGGAAGAATTTGAATCAGATGAAGATACGAATACTCACGCTGACACAAATCAACAGAAAGAAGCAAAGTCACCTCTTAAAATTGTTAGAAAGAAGCATCCTGAAAATTAGATAATTCGAGATATAAATAAAGGAGTTCAGACAAGAAGGAAATTGATTAAAGACTCAGAACAATCTCATGTTTCTTTTTTATCTATGAATGAACCTAAAAATTTTGATGAAGCCAGGCAACATGATGATTGGATTAGAGAAATGAATGAAGAGTCTGATCAGATTGAGAAGAACAATACTTGGGAGCTTGTCCCTAGACCTAAAGATAAGAATGTAATAGGTTCCAAATGGGTGTTCAAAAATAAAATGAATGTAAAAGGACAAGTTGTTAGAAATAAAGCCAGATTGGTCTGTAAAGGGTATGCACAAGTTGAAGGTTAGGACTTTGATGAAACTTTTGTACCAGTGGCAAGATTGGAGGCCATCAAAATGTTCATTGCATATTCATGCCATAAGAACTTTAAAGTGTATCAGATGGATGTTAAGTCAACTTTTCTTAATGGAGATCTAGAGAAAGAAGTATATATGGAGCAACCTGAAGGATTCTCATTGATAGATAATCCTAATTATGTTTGCAAGTTGAAGAAGGCCTTATATGGAATGAAATAAGCACCACGAGCTTGGTATTATAGACTAGACAAATTTTTACAAGCCAAAGGGTTCAAGAAAGGTATTGTTGACAACAATCTCTACATTAAGTCTGAAGGTGATAATTTACTAGTTGTTTTGGTTTATGTAGATGATATTATTTTTTGTTGTACTAATGAATTATTTGTCCAATGGTTTTCTAACTCTATGTGAAGAGAGTTTGAGATTTCCTTGATAGGAGAACTGTTATATTTTCTTGGCTTACAAGTAAAACAGAGTTCTACAGGAATTTTTATATCTCAAGAAAAATATTTGAAAGATATGTTGAAGAAATTTCAGATGGAGGATTCCTCTCCTATTAATACACCTATGGTGGTTGGTTGCAAGCTCAGTAAAAATTATATGTCACCCGATGTTGATCAAAGGACATATCGATCAATGATAGGCAGTCTTCTGTAGATCACAACATCCCGTCCTGATACAATGCAAGTTGTTGGAATGGTAGGTCATTATCAGTCAGCTACTAAACAAAGTCACTTGGTAGTTGTCACAAGGATATTCAAATACTTGAAGGGAAGAATGACTTGTGCTTTTTGGTATCCTAGAAATCATAATTTTCAGTTAACTGCTTATTCAGATGCAGATTGGGCAAACTGTGTTGATGAGAGAAAAAGCACCAGTGGAGGAGCATTCTTCTTGGGTGACTCATTAGTAGCATGGCTTAGTAAAAAGAAAGGATCTATTTCCTTATCAACTACAAAAGGAGAGTACATTGCTCCTGCTACTTGCTGCACTCAGATTCTATAGATGATACAAACTCTTGAAAATTTGAAGGTAACTTACACTGATCCCATTCCACTTCATTGTGATAACACCAGTGCCATCAGTCTCTCTAAGAATCCTGTACATCATTCAAAATCTAAGCACATACCAATAAGATACCATTTTCTCACAGAACAAGTTACAAACATAATTGTTTAGGTGAATTATATTCCTTCCTCAAAACAAATAGCTGATATCTTTACTAAGCCGTTAGAAGCAACCCTTTTGGATATCTTCGTCAAAATTTGGGGCTTATAACTTCTTTCGTCTAATCTATTTACCTGGTCAGGTGGAGTACTTATTGAATATCTATTGTATTTCTAAGTTGCTCATAGTTGACAGGGGGAGTATGTACTGCAAAAGCTCAGGGGGAGAGTGTCTCTTCTTTGACATTGATGTCAAAGGGGGAGAAAGTGTGGTAATTTCAAAGATGCTACAATGGTATAATTGGATGTTCTTCAAGGGGTTGCCATCAATGCCAAAGGGGGATATTGTTGGCATGTTTTCATATAGAGGCAGAGTATGCATGTTTGTCATTGATGGAAAAGATCACGACAAACAACACAATGATGATCGCATGGCAAGATCAGAAGATAAACTCTATTTCGGGTATCAGAAGCTAAACTCTATTTTGGAGTTTCGGATACTGGAAGTTGGAAGTGTTGAAACACTTCATCACAGAAATGTCGAAATGCCGAAATGCCAAACGCCAAAATACCGAACCATTGATCTGACTCCATTTCTGAGTTTTGGATACCGGGAGTTGGAAGTGTCGAAACACTTCATCACAGAAATGCCGAAACACCAAAATGTGAAATGACGAAACACCGGACCGTTGATATGACTCCATTTCAGAGTTTCGGATATCGGGAGTTGGAAGTCTCGAAACACTTCATCACAAAAATGCCGAAACGACGAAATGTGAAACGATGAAATACCGGACTGTTAATCTGACTCCATTTCAGAGTTTCAGATACCGGGAGTTGGAGTGTTGAAACACTTCACCACAGGAATGCTGAAATGCCAAAATGTTGAAATGTCGAAATGCGAAAAAAACCTTTTGGTGTAGGCTGTGGTCATCGTCAGTGGTCATGTGAGAGAGAGGAGCTAACACCCAGCTAAGCTCCTTTTCGATGATCATAACATGAAGAGTCGAGACTCTTCACCACAAGAATGTCGAAATGTCAAAATGCCAAAATGTGAAATGGCGAAATAAACACAAGAACCTGTGGATTAATCCAACGGTGCTGGTTATTTGAGAATCTGATCGAAGGGCTATTGTTGATCTTTATGATTAACTGTTCAGTTATGATTTAGTTAGCAGAACCAAATCATGGTTCTTGGATGGTTAGTGATTCAGTTGCTGAGACATTCGTTTCCCAAGAAGATTCGAGGTGTAACCCAAGAGGAAGTGAATAAAAGATATATGATGTGACTGTGCGCGAGTGGCTGTGTCGAGTGAAAAATGAATTGAACCATAGAAAGGTAAAATTATAGTATGTGCAGTGGAAAGAAAACACAAAGATGAGGAACAATAGCTGAATATAATAGAATAGTGGAAGAGAGCAGAAAATCCACATATCAAAGATGCATATCTGTGAGAAGAAGATAAGTCCAAAGTGTGCATGCTGAGACAGACGATAAGATCAAAAATCTGAAGAGGATGCAAGAAGGGAGACACTAATGTAGGCAGAGCAGAGCGGCATAGTTGAACAGTGATAAGCCTGGTAAGAAAATGAAAACTATTGAATCACTGTAATGAATTCACAAAAAGAAAATTTTTATATTTCAGGGTGGTTGGGAGGTACTAGGGAGGACTATTATCCTTAGAGGTTCAAGTGGATTCTTGAACACAGGGAGTTGTAGCTTCCATCTGGTGGCAACCAAAGAAACCAGGGTGGCAGGGTGGTGCAAGGGAGAACAACTATTCTCTATTATACAGGTTGGAGCCTGTGTAACTAGAAGTTGGTGATTCCATCTAGTTGGTGCTGGAACACTTAGGGAGTTGGTGCTTCCTTCTAGTGGGTATAAGAGAAACCAGAGAGTTGGTGCTCTCAAACAAGTTGGTGCTTGTATAAGTGGAAGTAGGTGCTTCCATCCAGTTGGTGCTGGAACACTCAGGGAGTTGGTGCTTCCTTCTAGTGGGTGCTCTCAAACAAGTTAGAGCTTGTAAAATAGAGGTAGTAGCCTCACATTGAGTTGGTGCTCAATTATAGATGATGTCCAGAACTTAAAAGGTTGCCTATCATTTTGAAGAAGAAAAGGTTTTCTCCCTTTATGGGTTTCCTCATGAAAATCTGTCTCTATGTATATCTTATGTGTGACTGATGCTCATTATTTATGTTGTCCATATGTTGTATAATATTGACGATCACTTGAATAAAG
>JZKD02S2280633.1:427639-439451 GCA_000966675.3 Picea glauca | reverse complement strand
CTTAGTAATTTCAACAATTGGGACTAAAGTATTATGGAGATTAAAGCCCGGGGTAAGTTATTGATAATCTACTCAATTAATAATAATAATCATAATTCAGTATTTACTATTAAGATTACTTCTATTAATTTAGTATTTAGTATTTCTATTTACTTTAGTATATTTACTATTTATAACAATAGGAGCATTGATTTGAGTGATAATACTATATAATACTAAGAATATTAACACAATGAAAAATGATTTAGAGCAATTACTTGCATTGATTTAAGTGATGATACAGAAAAATGATTTAGCATAATCAAGGTAATGATAAAATAAAAAATGACTTAGCATAATAAAATAGTTGTATTTATTTTAACAACCATAGAACATAAAACAATAGGGTCCATTGATTACACTCATAATGATATAACATAAAACAATTGGATGCATTGATTTTAGTGATAATAATATGAAAAATTATTCAATGCATTAATTCATTGAAGAAATGATACTAAGGAAATTAATCATCTATATTGATTTCAAGCATGAGATACAACAAATCATAAATGAAATGAATTTAGAAATACCATAGTGAAAACAATTTTCAAAAAATAATAATAATAAGATGCATAAAATGTGAAAAACCTCTTCAACCTAGATTTGACACTTGTCCCTCCTAAAATAATAATATAAAATTAAGTAAATAAAAAACTATGTACTAAGAACAATAACATTAAATATTTGATTTAATAGAACCGAATCTACATTGATCTAGATTGTTTTGGGAAAGACATGAAGCATTTACAATAAATTGATTATAGTGAGGATTCAAAGGCCTTTTTTTAACAAAGGGCATAAATGAGAAAACCCTAAACATCCAAAACCCCAACACAAAAGATGAAATTCAAAAAGGTTTGTGGGCCCAGATGGAGGTAGTTGAAACGCCAACATCTCAAGGGTGCAATGATTGCATATGATCCCTGCTTGGGGTTCTCTCTCATTACCTCATCAGACTCAAAATGGCCCTCGAAATTTGGGACCCAAAATACTATAGAAAAACTACCAAGATAGAAACTGTAATTTAAGCCATTGGAATAAGTGGGTGTCCACTGATGTCCACCTAGAATAATCTTGCCCCCTTATGAATAAAGGGTCTCTATTGCTTCAAGTTCCTCCATCACATGGAGAAACTTCTACTAAATACATACCCAAATTTTTATATAAAAAAAATTGTTAAGTTGAAAATATGCATGTGTTCTTCATCAATCCTTACCTTGATCCTACCTAAGTAGATATGTTGTTAAAAGATAAGCTAAAAATTCTCATAAATTTTTATTGTCTCTTTCAATCCATTAAAGTGATGCTACCACATGCTAATTATCTATCAAAATAAGGGTTTCCTTTAACATTATAAAAGGCATCCACCCTTTAATCATTTTCAAAAAAATACAAACCTACTAAAGTCCTCGAAGTGTTGCAACTTTGGGTAAGTGTAGATAGTGTATAGGAGAAAATAATATAAGGGGGTTTTCCTAAATGATAAAAAACTTACATACTATGGCGAGTGGTAACTTTTGTCCAACTTGAGATTTGGTGAAAATTTAATTCCTTCCTCATCAATTTGGTCACTGAAATTTGAGGGAGAAGGACGTGTCTTTGATTTCACAAACTAAATTAAGTATGGGAATGTTTCACCAGTCCATGAACCAATAACTTTTCTTTACCTTGGAAGCATACGACTTGGTGAGGGGCTCGAGGCCTATAATATATTGAACCAGACAATTCTGTAACATTTTCCCATATTCATTTTGTTAATTGTTTTCCAGGAGTCTTTCCTCTAGACAATAGAGAGATTTTATCTTGTTTCCTTGTCACAGAAAATGTTGTGGTTAAATTGGTAAGGACAAATCCACCATTACCAGAAGAAATCGATTTAGATTTATTCCAAGAAAGGGTAGTTTATTCTGTAAATTTTTATGGGTAGTAACCATTATTCTTTCATTTTCTTCTTGTTAAATATGTTGATGTGTTTGTTAAGCTCACTTAGTTGTTCTTAGTCTTTAGGAAGTTGTTGGAACTAGTTGGGGTGAATCTTTCACATCCAACTAGATGCTTCCTAGATTGATGTGAGGTTGACATATTTTCTCAACCAAAAATCAATGTAATTTTCCTATCTTAAGACAACGCTTATGCATTTATATCATGATTTCATAAAGAATAATTCCCACAAAAACAAACACAAACAAAACCATTAATTGATTTTCCACTAGTAATTCCTTGGACCCTTAACTTTCTTTCTTCCTATCTCTTAGAATTGCATATAGAATACATCGATCAAACACAATGTCGAGCAGAGGAAATGTGTAGATGCATTGGAAGGCACCTGGAAACACTATCAATCCCATAAACCAAAAATCACACTATTCTCTCGCCTACAAGAATTCATTTACTCAGGGTTTCATTTTTCTTCCAATGAGGGAGTTAAGCCTAATCTGGATCTGATACCATATTGAGAAATTTGAAAGTAGGGATTATTATGCACAAACCAAAAGGGTGTGAGAGCTCTCTTCATTAAACAAATAAAATGGAGTATATGATTGGACATGAAATAGTTATTCCATAGGCACAATTATATGAGGATGGGCATCTGCGTGAAGGTATCTACACCCGCACTCATATCTGAGATATTTTTTTACAGCCACCTCAAGACCATTTGTTGTGAGACATTTTTCTCTTGCCAGTGTCACCACTCAATTACCAGTTTCTCTTCTATACTTCGTCGCTTCCAAACCCATGGATATTTCATCACATCTTGCTGGTGCAATCTGACGTATATTTGTGGCCTTAGATCTTGATTACACATTCTTTTATGCCCACATTGGGTTAGACAACCACTTTCTTTCTCTTACAGGGAGATCTATGCATTTTGGATCTTGTGGTTCATGATCTATCAGCTATCAGGAAGATTTGAGCTATGTTTTGTTTGATTTGATCATTTCTTTGGAATCGCCCCATTCCTTTTCGTTTAGGCGGTCGCATGTCACATTTCTTTGTGCGTTAAAAGTGTTTCTCAACCTCCGCCTGCTAAATATTCCATGGAGTTTCCTCTTGCGATATTCTCTTCGTCTGTTGTTTTTCACTGCATGAAGCCAAGTGGGTTTTCTTTTTTTCTTCGTTGTTGTTAGGGTTTGCAATATACAGTGGTTCTCTTTACAACTTGCGATTTTCCAAGGAAAATGCTCCAGTGGATTCTGTCATCTGAGAACAATCCTTGATCGGATACAAAATTTCCAGAGAACAATAATGATCAGAATGTGATTTTCTTCATAGTGGCCAGCATTCAACTGGTCGTTTTGCAGCGATTTGTGTAGCGATTGGCAGACAACGTTTACTTTTTCTAGTGACCCATTCCTCTCTACAGTCCATCTGTAGGAATCAGCCCTACAATGTCATTGGTGGATTTGAAAACTGCAGTGGATGGGAGGGTTCCATCAGGGTTGCTAGATATGAAAGGTCGCCTTTGTAGGCCGAGTCCAAACTTTCCTAGAAGAAGGCCTATTGTTTCGTCCTTTTCCCTCTACCATTTATCATCATCTGATTACTTGCATTATCCTGCTAAAATTATATTTTGCACCCAAAAATTGATAAAATGGGAGAGTAGAGTGATAAACAAAGATTCAATTGCTTTCAAAATCAATACAATGGACTCTATTATATAGAGTGTACAGGTTGTTATCATATCTAACTTATTCTAAATATAACTAGAGAGGTTGAGAGAATATCTCAACCACACACCAAACTAGGATCTCACCAATCCAACTCTCTAACAACCTCTTAATAATAGGATAACACAACTCACGTAGAGATTAACTCTACCTCTCAATACATTAGCAAGAACATTAGATAAGTAGGAATTATATATTCCAACACTCTCCCTTAATGACTACTTATCTAAATATCTATGTGGTCATATCGTTGTGTGCTTCCTCTTGTACTGCATCTGATTATTGATGTCCATATAAAAAGAAATCCATCTACCAGAATACATGGGCCATCATCCATTGTAACCGCCAGTTCTATAAGAATCCTTTTCACCTACATGGTTCATTCAACCATTCTTCCTCGTAGCTCCCCCTTCATCACATCATCATCACCCTGGGTTTTATTTCGGCTTACCCATAACCGTGCTCTGGGTTTTTTTAGTTTACCCTCAACCATGCACCAGGTTTTCTCGGATTACCTGTAACCATGCTTTAGATAGTGGTTTCTAGATTACCACAAACTTTTCACATTAGGGGGTATACAATGGCTCAGGTAAATAGAATTTTCTAGGACCACTATATCAAAATATCCTAGTCTTGCTTTCAATTACATGTCTCACAAATAACATAACTATGCACACCTTCAAACCAAAAAATATAAACACAACACAATGTCACTTTCTCACTTTTGTGACTTAATTTGAAGGATGTGTGAGTCCGACGGAATGGGCACGTACACCTCACTTCATTTCACTATAACATCTCCATCCTTAACATCGCCCCTTGCATCAAAACCATCCAGTTGATTCAACAACTCTAACATGGTACGCTGAATTTCTCGCTCACCCCCTGAGTGAGCATCATACCTTTTACTGCCTACAACATCAATTTCGTCAATAAAGACAATTGATGGGAAAGATCATCAGCCACTCGAAAAATCTCTCGCACCAATTTTTGGTCCATCTCCCAAATATTTCTGAATCAACTCACTTCCAACAACACGTAGAAATGGAATGAGTGCAATCTTGGACTCTCAACCCAACAGTGTCGCTCACAATATTAAAGACCAAACCATTTGATCATCTCTGTATCAACGATGGTCCCTCCCCATTGTGGGCATGCAGGGTCGGATACATTCTGAACAACGTCAACAACTAAAAGAGTGAGGAAAGAAATGTGTTGAATTACCACTGTGTTGTGAAGAGAATTGTTTGTGCTTTTCACCATGGAAATTTGATCCAATCATCTTTGACATCCGCCACCACCATAGAGATTATGCTCTTGCTGCCAACATCTATGATGGCCAAGAGTCTCTCATCTTGGCTTACAACTACTTAGGTCTCCTGGTATATGATAACCTCCACAGATCCACAAACGGATGCCAACAACCTTAATGTTTTGATCTTTACTGATCAACAACAGTAGGAAGAGGAAGAGAGGCACACGAATAGACTGACTGCCGCTAGTAGCCATGCACATATGCCAAACAATAATCAACTCGTCAAGTTTACGGGCTTCTCCCCTTCCTGTTACCTTGCAAATGACGCTCCTCCGGCAAATCGAATAGATGTAGATCAAAAAAACCCTACATTCGCACAATTCACATGGAAACTATGTCTGTAAATTGGGATCACGCGTAGAATTTAAATAACCCCCAAATTGGTCGATCACTGGTGAATCAGAAATAACCCGTGGATTCACCAGTAGCAGCAAACCCATGCAGGTTCGAGCCCTACTGTTGACGCCACATTGATCTATTCCTCTGCGCGTCCGTTGGAACCCCAGCAACACCTAATCGGACAACATGTCCACGCTCTCCTCCAACAACGACCCGGTTGATGTCACCAGCAGGGAGGCTCCTCCTCAAGCTCTGCACAGAAATGGTGGTCACTCTAGATAACAGTCTCAATGCTATCTCCAGCATTGATTGTAAATTCCAGCAGCGATTGAAAACATCTTCACAAACAATGGCGGGTCACAATGTTAAGCTTTCAGAAATTATCTACTCTACTCTCCACATATTTCTGGGCACTCCCATGAGGGAGTCACGCCCAGCCTTGACGCTTTGATACCATGATAAAATGGGAGAGTACAGTGATAAACAAATATTCAATTGCTTTCAAAATCAATACAATGGACTCTATTATATAAAGTGTACAGGTTGTTATCAGATCTAGCTTATTCTAAAGATAACTGGAGAGGTTGAGAGAATATCTCACCAATCCAACTCTCTAACAACCTCTTAATAATAGGATAACACAACTCACGTAGAGATTAACTCTACCTCTCAATACATTAGCAAGAACATTAGATAAGTAGGAATTATATATTCCAACAAAAATTTTGGGTAGTGGAAGCAAAACATAGCATAAAACCAGAGCATAAACTAAGCAAGATTAAAAATGCATGAAACCAAGAACATCAAACACATACCTGACACGGTAATTTATGTGGAAACCCAAATCGGGTCAAAACCATAGGAAATGATTATCGGTCTTTTGTTATTTAAGAGAGAACTACAATAGCCTTCATAGGCATACAATCATCCCCTCCTCACACACTAGCTTCTCTTTAGCTCACATTGTACATTGCACTCACATTCACATTGTCCTCTACCTCTATAGGTATGCTCGTATATATAACATCTATCACTCAGTTACACAGATTGATCATGAATAGATAACATAGTTAAACGAACAGTTCATAAGTAGATTGCATGCACATGCATGTGCATGCACAAGTGCATGTGCATGTGCATCTGAATGTGACCACATGAGAAAATTCGTTGGCATGTTTTCAACAATCTCCACCTTGAAAACAATTTAATCGATATATTATGCCCTTAATTAATTCATCCATCACCTTCTCTACAAGAGAAACCAAACACCATCACAGCTCCGCAACTTCTCTAACAATACCATTACGTGAACATGTTTGCAGGATTCACTCCAGCATGGACCATTCTATATCCATCATTAACCTGTCTAATAGACCGATGTACTTGTCCAAATCTCATGAATTATAGCCATAGACCAAATCACTGCAACCACTATAGGTGATACTTGTGCTTCTGTGTTTGAAACACCCATTTATCCATCGAAATCATCAAACTTCCTACTATCATATATACTCAAGACATATAACCATTTTCTTCTTCATCAATTAGGACATAAACCTGAAGAGAAATTACAATGGAAAGCCAAAGGGATTTTACTTTGTTCACATTACTCATATTGAATTTCCTGAGTATCTTGACCACATACTTCTGTTGTGATAACCAAGCTTACCATATTTCCCGTCTCTGTGTATTTCGATGCCCAAGTTTTTTTTGGTTGCTCCGAGATCCTTCATAACAAATGTCCTAGCCAACTGAGCCAACCTATTGACCTCAACCATGCTTATGCTTGCAACAAGTATAACATATAACACCAAGATAATGAATATACCATAAACACAATGGTTATACTCACTTCTTGTAAATTTTGGCTCACCATGAAGGAATCAAACATTTTGTACTATTTGCCTAGCATGCTTCAAGCTATACAATGATTTTAGAGTTTGCAAACAAATCTCCTGTTGTGATTTTGAACTAACCGTTCTGGTTGTTCCATTTACATCCCCTTATAAAAGGAGATTCATCAAACACTACATCTATGTCCATGATGATTCTGTGGATAGTAGGATCCCACAGTCTGCACCCCTTAACATCATCACCATATCAAATATCTACGTGTTTGATATGGTTCCTCCTTAGAAAGATGATAAAAAAAACATAAGCATCACATCTGAATAATTTCACATTTGAGTAATTACTAGATGACATGTTCGTACCTCTTCCTGAATCTTCCTGTCTTTTGCAATCGATGGTGACCGAGTTACCAAATGGCACAACTGCTTCTGTCCACAACTATTGTTGCAACTTGGCATTACTGAACATGCCTATTCAATCCAAACTTCCTTTTAATACTTTCCAAGTTCCATGGATATGAACTTACCTTCATCGTATCTTCTCAAACAATTGATTGTTGTGCTAACACATCAGCCTTTCTACAGACCTACCTTTCTAAACTGGATGCATTGCTTCACCTTGAACTTTGCATTCGATCAACTTTGACCAAATCCAACCAAACATGCCAAGTAAGCCTTCACCACTTACCTCCAAGCCCATTTACAATGGAGTTGACCAATTCTTTTATAGGCTTCATTACATGCAATCCATGGACACAATACCACGGGATACCCAAAACACATGGACCTGAAAAACCACCTTCTTTGACCTAAAAACATATTTAACGAGCATTAACTCTTTCACCAAGTCAAGGTTAACCCAACATACATGCCTCCCCACATATTCAATCTATCTAAATCTATGTCTAGACTTTTCATAGGTGACCTGATAAATCAAGGGTATGCATTCCTATCCAGGCCTTAGAGACATATGCCCATTTACATGCAATCAATTATTTCTACAACTCCAAAGNNNNTATATTTCATGGTGACTCAAAAATCACCGCCCTTCACCTTCTATGTGAATACAGGTGGTGAGATACAACAGACAGAGAAAACTTCGTCAACCATACTTGTAGCTGAATTTGCTTCCTTTATGGAGTCATCTTTTGATGCTTGTTGTCTTTTCCAACAATCCTTCTTGAGATACCCAGATTTGCCCAAAAACCAACATTTCTCCTTACTCTTACTCTCTTTTGACTTAGACCTTTCTATACCTTTCTGATCTTTCCCTCCTTCAATAGATCGACCTTTGACCACCATTTCTTTTGTTGTTGAGGTTTCCTTACTGGATCTTTTCCTCATCTCCTCAGACAACAAAGCTCCAACAACAGTGTCATAATCAATGGTATTTTTTGTGCTAAACCACATAGTTGTGACCAGATGATCCCAAGACTCAGGCAACAAGCACAGTAGCGTAACTGCCTTGTCTTCATCTTCAAACATTACTTCCATAACAATTAATTGACAAATAAGAGTATTGAAAAAATACAAGTGATCAACAATTTTCATACCTTCTTTCATCCGCAAGCTGTACAACTGCCTCTTCAAGAAGATTTTGTTTGACAAGTTTTTTTTCATATATAGACTCTCTAGTTTGGCCCACAAACCTATTGTTGTCATCTCTTAAACGATGTTAAACAATACCTCATCTACTAGACACAAATGAATAGTATTGAGGGCTCTTGCATCGCGATCCTCCCAGTTCTCATTTGTCATGCTTGTTGGTTTCTTTGTCTTTCCAACCAACACCTTTTTCAATCCTTGTTGCACACACAGATCCCGCGTCTTGAGTTTCCATAGCACAAAGCTATTCTTACCGTTGAATTTCTCCACCTCAAACTTAGAACTCTGCACTTTCGTCATTATCACACACGGCCCAAAAAAAATCACAGCTTCTAATAAACCAAACTCTTATAATGAAGCAACAAGTTGGAATAAAATGTTTAATCCAAAAAATATATATAATATATTTAAAAAACCTTTAAAAAATCCACTTCTTAAACAAAGGTATTCACCTCACCCTTTATTATATTATATCTCACATTAAAACACACCTCCACCTTTTTATATTATAAAACTCATAGCCATGTCTTAAGGCTCACGACCATATCCTTTTTGAACAATACAAAAAAAAACCTTCAAAATTTTAGTTTATACCATGCATCCGAATTTTTCCTTGTACCATGCAAACTTGGGTTCTTATGATCAACGCTCCTTTATGGGTGTAA
Organism: Picea glauca; assembly: GCA_000966675.3. NCBI lineage: Eukaryota > Viridiplantae > Streptophyta > Pinopsida > Pinales > Pinaceae > Picea > Picea glauca. The sequence goes on along the minus strand of JZKD02S2280633.1, from coordinate 429,967 downwards.
AGGGAGTGCTAGTTTTGAAATAAACACTCCCTTACTATGTACGGGGGAGTGTCGAGCATCGATTTGTTGGTGTTTTGTGGTGCACAAACTGGGCGCATCGATTTTCCAAAAATCAGGATTTCTTAAGTGTGAGAGCATCGACAAGCCTCTAACATTGTTTGGGGAGGGTTGATGACCTGCTACTCACTCAATCACGCCTTCTTGCCTTGGCTCACTCGTGGCACCTATTCAACTCGTCTTAGCTCTGATACCACTTGTTGGGAAGCAGAGCAAAACATAGCATAAAACCAGAGCATAAACTAAGAAAGATTAAACACGCATGAAACCAAGAACAACAAACACACACTTGACACAATGATTTATGTGGAAACCCAAATCGGGTAAAAACCATGGGCAATGATTATTGGTCTTCTATTATTCAAGGGAGAACTACAATAGCCTTCATAGGCATACAATCATCCTCTCCTCACACACTCAATGCTCTCCAGCTCGTATTGTATATTACACTCACATTGTCCTCACATTGACATTGTCCTCTACCTCTATGTGTATGCTCGTATATATAACATCTATGCTCGTATATATAAAGGAATGTGCATCTGCATGTGATCCCATGGGAAAATTCGTTGACATGTTTCCAACACATACATATTCTAAAAATTCGATCTCTGGTGTAAATTTGTCACCTTTGATGTCATTCCCTTATTTATTCTGGCATGTCACTTTTGTGAGTCAGAGTAAGTTCAATCTTCACATGCAGATGGTATGGTGGTTGAAACTGTTGCCAATAGCTATTTCTCCATTTGGAGTGAAGAGTAAGTTCAATCAACACCAATAACCGACCTCTATTTGGAACTCTATTGTTCCTTGTCATGTCGACCCGTGGATGGGTTTGGTCCAGTCATCATTGGCCAAACCAATGTCTTTGGGAGAGTCATGTTGGTCTGTGGACGAACTGTTGCCATTTTCGGATCTCCACATGGTATCCTTCAAACTCTGGAATGTAGTTTGGTGGTATGCGGGGCCATTGTGTGTCTGGGAAACATAATCCCCACCACAAGTCTTGTCTTTATGGGTTCATCTTGGAATCTGGTGCTCTTAATTAATGCCTGAAAGTAGATTGGCATTAACAATGTTTGTCAAACACCATACATAACTAGTTTTGACACTTTCTAGGTTGCATCTGCATTCTCAATCTGATTCAGATTCAATGAGACGCTTTGTGTAGTGAATTCATGACATAATTGGTTGTATATGTATTGTATTTTGGAGATTATAGGTAATGTTTTTATGCCATAACTCTTTAATGATGTCTTCATTTTCTATCTTGATTGAGGCATTGAGAAGAGCATTCAGTCTCTTCCTATATAGATATATTTTTGATTTTCTAGATTATTTAGATTAAGATTAATCTCATATTTATAATATCTTATTTTTTCTTTACTCTCTAACTCTTTATAACCTTCAATTTTTGATTAACTTTAAATGTAATAATATTTAAATATTCTAATTTATTTTAAAATATCCATTGTTAAAAATTAAAAAAACATAATGAACAAATACAAAATTTTATTTAAAAAAATAAATAAACTTTTACTTCACTCTTGTTAAAAAAATGCTATGAGGTGAATTTGGGAGTGGCAATAATATGAATATATTTAACATAATAGTGAAACTTTAATATCTCTAAATATTCCATCAGAAAATGAAAAACAAAATTGAAAATATATATATACAATTTTAACATCTTTTTAAAATTTAAGTTTACATATATAAACCTTAAACATCTTTGAAGCATTATTCTTTTTTTATTGGAAAAAACAAAATAGCACTACTCTTCTAATATGAAAATAAAATAAACAGAGTGGAACAAATGCTTGTAGTGGATAAGGTATTGATTTATTCTACTTTCATGTTTAGTTTGAGTTTGAAGAAAAACATAAATGTATTAAAAGTTTTTCAAATCCACAACTATAAAGTAAATATTATTATTGTTTAATTGTCGTTAGCAATTCCAGTACAACTATAATTATGATTGAGCAAAATAATTTTTTAATAAAAATGGATGAAACACTAAAACAAAATATATAAAATAAAAAAATCTAAAACCTAATTAATCATAATAATAAATAAAATAATTAATCATAATAATAAAAAAATAATTACCCATAATAATTTAAAAACCTACATAGATACATCTTAGCTGGTTACTGGTACCACTCTTCCCACACCATCACATTTAGGTCTCTCTGGCGATGGAGATTGAGATGAGTTTATCCTGATTTAATTACCCTTTTCTAGATGTTTAACACGTTCTATTGAGGCGGC
>JZKD02S2280633.1:400590-412647 GCA_000966675.3 Picea glauca | reverse complement strand
GAACATTTAAGTGGGGTAAAAGGAGGTTGCCCCCTCGAAGAGGCTTATTATCTGAAATTATCTCTTTTTCAAGGCATTGAGTACTTTTCCTGAGGTTTTTCTATGCTATATTAATATTTGGTTCTTAACAAAATCAGATAGTCAAGATGTACTAACCCTTTGAGTTATAGCCTGCAAATATTGTATTGTATTGTTATCTTCTTGTTCCAGGCAGGTGTTTTCAACAGGGACTTCACTTCTTTATTGGCTGATTAGCCGGATTCTCTGATACTGGTGGTAACCTGAGAGGAGGGGAAACCTTAAACTCTTGACCTTTTATTCTTTGCCTCTTCAAACCCCAGGTTATCGGGGACGTCTCCCCTGGGATAACCTCCCTAAACAAAAAGAACCTCCCCATCGAGGTGACATTGGGTGGGGAAGGTTCCTTTTACGCCAATTTGTCCACTATCCTATAGCCTGTGTCCTAAAATACAAACTGCGCGATAACATTTTGGCGCCGTTGCCAGGGAACACTGAGTCAATCTTCCTCAACAACAAATCCTTTGGTAAGCCTTGCCTCAAAGACCTTTCTCTTACAAGCTTACCTGGTGACTCCACTAAGACTTTATTCCCCTATTCTTTGATAGTTTCAGGAAAACTATGTGATGATTCCACAAACCAAAAGGAGGTTCAATAATCCTCCTCTAGCTTTTAGAAGGAAGCCTCCTGCAAATTCACCTGTTGTCAAGTCAATTTTTGGAAAGAGACTTCCTTAAAACATGTCTACCTCTCAGACCGGTACTACAAACCCAGTCAACAATCAGAGACAATGGTCATCTACTTTGTTCAAGCCATTAGACATGTCAACCATACCTGGATACCTTAGGCAAATGCCACCCAAATATGAGAAGTGGTTGCCTAAGTTTACCGACACTAATGATACTAGTGCCGAAGAGCATATGAGTAACTTCTGGGAATTTTTTCAGCTTCACCCCATTAGTGATGATGTTGAGGACTTGGTCATGAAGTTATTCTCTGCTACCCTTTATGATGCTGCAAGACATTGGTATCTTGGCCTACCTGATGGAAGCATCAAAACCATGGATAGACTTGAGCAAATCTTCCTCAGAAGGTGGAGTATCAAAGAAGACCTGAACATGCTACTCACCCGACTAAATGGCCTTGCCAAGCGTGAAAATGAATCCATTCAATAATTTCATACCAGGTTCGAAGCATTATTCCAACGAATTCCCCCAAGCCACCATCCGAAAGATGATTATCTTGTTCACATTTATACTAGATATTTCAGTGGCCAATTAGCGTATATTCTTAGAGACAAAGACCCTCAGTCCATTCAAGAAGCCCAAGAGCTTTCAACCAAGATTGAAGGAAATCTCCTTTCATCCAAGATTGAGCCCTTTGCCAACCCTAGGGGGAAAATAGATACCAAGCAGAAAGTGGTACACAATGTTGAGCCTACTTCGGATCTCTGCACTAGTATCAGTAAGATACAAACATCAGTGGATAGCATCATTAAGAATAAAGAAGAAATGATGAACCGGATTGTTAGACTTGAAAAGTCCCAGACCCGGGCACCTAGACCTCCATTCAAAGGGCCATTCCAGAAAGGGAACCAAACTTACAAGCCGGAGAATGAAAATGAAGTCCCTAATACTCTGGCCCCTACAAATGTAGTCGATGAAAATCATTGGTGTCTGGAATGCAGTGAAGCACATTGGGAGAATGAGTGTCCTTATAACGCGAGCCAGTAACAAGTCAACAATATTGACTGCTTTTCAAGTTTCCCTCAGATAAACATCACTGATATAGAACATCAACAAGCCCTAAAGGAAGCAGCTAGACTGGAAATAATTAACAACTTGGACCAAGAATCACAAGAAAAGCTCAAAAAGAAAGAAGTCCAAGTATACCGGAGAAAGAATCCAAAGCAACCTACAACTGATCAACCAAAATCTTCTGAGGTTCTTCCTCCCAAGACATCCAAAGCTGATAAGATTATCCTTGATTTTGATTTTGAAGGAGATTTGTCGAAGATGCATGTGAATGTTCCTCTAAAAGAAGCAATTAAGGTCCCTTCTATTAAAGAACGCTTCAATAACTTCTTTTCGGGAACGGCTGAGCCTATGGACCCCTCGATTATGCTGCAAGCTGACCATTTCAGGATCCGATATGATGAAAATCCACCTTTCTTCATGACTCTTATGATGAACAACAAATACCTCAACAATTACATGCTCGATACAGGTGCTAGTGCAAACATGATGTCTCTTAAGGTCATCCAGCAGATGGGCCTGAAGGTAACCAAGCCTTACAGAAATGTGTGTGGATTTGAATCCAAGGCAATACCCACACATGGCGTAGTTGAAAATGTCGAAGTGGAGCTGAAAGAATTCCCCGAGAAGACCGTTCACATAGATATTATAGTTGTCGATGTCCCGAATGTGTGGGGAATGCTGTTGTCTAGGAAGTTTGGTGCGATGATAGGCGGGTCCCTTGAGATGGATCTCACCTTTTTGCAGTTACCTTTGAAATATGGAATGACTGGACGTTTGCTCAATGTGATGATAACTGGAAAACATGTACAATATGTCGCTCCTCCTATAAATGAAGCGCAGAAAGATGTGATACAAACTTTTCAAGAATATTCTCCAGAAGATATGCCATTTTCTATAGAAGAAGACTTTGACCAGATTGAGTGGCCCAAGAAAGAGGAATATCAACAACTCCTAGATCAGTTTCAGAACAAAGAGGTAGGGACGGTAAAGATACTAAAAAGGCAAAAGGATGAAGAAGACGTACAGATCCATTCGTCCCAACAGGAAGTCTTTACACCAGAAACCCACCCACCTCCCTCAGTACAGTACACCAGGGTTGTTCAAGGAACAACCAAACACAAGATCCAAAAATACAAGGAGGGGGAGTTGGTATGGATGTGGGATAATCAGAAAGGAGAGCCAACTAATGTAAAAGGAAGTACACAATCGTGGCTCGGACCTTTCAAGGTCGGGATGGAATCAGTGGATAACTCGTACTACTTGTCCACCTTGGAAGGAAGAAGGCACCCATTACCAATCAGCAGACGCCTCCTCAAACCCCACCAAGGTGGTGGACATGACTATATAGGTAAGTATGAGTAGGTAGGCATTTTATGTGTATTATACCATCTGCATTTCATGTTTGTTTCCTCATATGCATTTGATTGTTTTAGTTCATATGTGTACATGTTATATTTTGTGGGGTGGAAATACCACCCCACCTTTGTTGCTGGTGCTTCTTTTCAAGTGTGAGCAGGTTTGCAGGTTTATTCCAGAGATGATGAGATTCTCATGCACTCTACGGTGAGCACATGTCCCTGAGTTGGAGCCAGATGTTATCTCCAATTTCTAGGGATAACTAGGAGATCATGTCTCGAGGCCCACTGGTCCTAGACATGGAGTACCGAGAGGAGGATTGACCTGAGCATGGCCCTGGAGGGCCCATCCTTCTTCTTCTTTGCTAGATTTGTCCTATCAGCAACAGTAGCATCCGTCACCATCGGCTTGGACTTGCATCGAAGAAGACTTTTGCTCCATGAGGTAATTGGTCCAGGTATCATGGTATGTGTCATGTTTGATCGTTATAACTTTCTTATATATGCATCAGGTTCCTTACATTTCCGACAACTGCTTGGATCTTACACTAACCCACTTGACCATTGTTGGGGTGATTAACGGGCTGACCTAGCAAGCTTGTATCCATGGGTTTTGGTTAGCCACCAGGGGGGATTTGAAGAGCAATCGTTCGCTCCCACCATACTATCACTTTACATATTATCTCCCATACATCCATACCATTCCCCTAGTCTGGGCATTAGGATGACCTACTTGAGGGGTTACACTTCGTCCTATGGGAAGAAGGGGGTAAAGGCCCAGGGGGTAAAAGTAGTTGGTAAAAGATAAAAGCCATAGGAAATAAATCCTAGAGATGCTTCGCCCAGGGATCCCCGAGAAGGCAGTAAAAGGCCTCTCGATAAGAAACAAAAGGGACCCGAAGAAAAATAATAAAACAAGACCTAACCAAGAGGATAGGAGGTCTCATAACAAGCCGGCCCATTATGTTCATAGGTATCTAGCAGTATGACATTGCGATTATCTGGTCACCACGCCAGGGCAATGACCCTTGGTTGCATGGCCAAGGGAAAGGGGGTCTCATCACGAGCCAGTCTTATCATTTCTACGAAAGTACTAGTGGGTAACACTGTCAGCTCTGGTCACCATGCCAAGGCAGTGTCCTCTGGTCAGACCTTGAATTAAAAAAGAGAGAAAAAGTAATAAATAAGAAAAGAATAAAGGCAATAAAGGGGCTTGGAAAAAAGTGCATCCATGACGGGTATAGCTCACCTCCTACAAAGGCACCCACAGGCAATACCTACCCCTGGTCTTCACTATGACTGGACATCCTTAGACCATATCACTTCATGTACCTGGCTTGAAAAATCTTCTATGGAAACTTTCCTCTTCTTATGGATACCAGCCCAATAGGTTGTTCTGTCTGTTTCTTCAACTTTGTATAGTAGATCAGTGTAATGTCTTTGAGCTATTAGAGGATATACTAGGGGTCTTGTGCATGTATTTGATGAATTTAATGATGAAATATGATTGACATTGCTATGATCTCGGGGACTGATGAGCCCATGGAGGGCGAAGTTTTTGATGTGCAAGACCATGCCCGATGGATAGGTACCAGTGGACCGGTACACATGGGGAGATGATTAGCTCGGACCTCCATGGGGCTAAAGAGCCCATCAGATGGTTGTTGGAATGGCAGAGACAGGACAACATTATGATGAGCCTTTTCACATGAATAAAGAAGGACGTTCCACCCAGGACACTTTGACGGAGCCCGACCTAGGGGGAATCACACACTTTAGATGTAACGTTTGCCCCTTGATGGACAGGACGTCACCTAGAAGAGCAGGATGTTATCTTGAGCGTGTGGCAGTGTGATGAGGCTATTTGGCATGTGTAGCAACTTGGAGGATCCCTAGAAGGGCTAACGTCTGGCTTCTGGATGCTGGATATGCCCAAAAAGGGCCAACGTCTCCCTCAGAAGGGCTTGACGTCCCATCTTTTGCTCATATTATGTCATTTTTCTAGCAGTTAATGAAAAAACAGTGTAAATTTTGTAGTCATCTTTGTCGGTTGTTTTAATGACCTATTTTTTAATTGAAAGGTCATGGATTGATATATATTGAGGACGTTTTTCCTCATTTTGAACATAACACAACTCACTCTCTTGTGAGATCTCAAAAACTTACGCCCTAGTTTGGTGCTCTTGGTTTTTTAAAGTGAGGCGCAACTCTTCTTGGAGCATTTCTCTTGGCATATATGGTGTTTCTCTCATGGAAGGTTTACAACTAGGGTTTGATTACGCTTTCTTCATGATATGTAAGTGAATTTTTCATGCAAAACTTCTTATGTGAATGGTTGTAGGCTTAATTTCTTACATTTGCTATTATATTTTTGAATCTTGAAACCCTAGATAGTAAGCACACAAGTAGGTCATTGCTATATGTCCCCTTGTTTGAGAAATTGTTTTAGCCATTGATAAAGGAAGATCTAGCCTAGCCATTGCTACACTTTTCTCCCTTTTCTGAGCTAGCATTGAAGTTATAGGTTGAAAAGAGGAGACGTCCTAGGCCTAGCTGGACTAAACCTAGGGTTTCACCTCCTAGGGTTTGAGGGCCTTGCCTTTGCAACACCTTCTCCCTTAAATTTATGCTTTGAAGCTAGCTGTTTTTCCAAGTGCATTTAGAGAAGGAGGAAGGAGCACGAGGTCTTTCTTAAGCAACACTGGAGTGATCCTCCTTCCCCTAGGGTTTTGATTCTAGGGCCCTGCCATTGCAGCACCTTAGAACCCTACCTTCCAATCTCTAAGCTTAAATCCTCCCGAGACTTTTTTCCCTTGCTTTGACTCCATTTTCCCCTAAGGCACTGGTTAGACTTACAACATTGAGCTTGTAGTGTGCAAAATCATCTTTTAAAACTTTAATTCTTGAAACTCTAACTAACCCTAATGATACTAACCTAGGCTGACGTCATTCTTGACGCAACAAAACTTCTAACTAACAAATAAGCAATTAAGAGATGACGTCAAGCATTTACTGAGAAATTTGTTGATTGAAAATACTGTTGGCTTAGTCATTTTGTAGATATTGATGAATTGGTGATCTTGCATAGGCTATTTAGCAGAACGTTGACTTCATCTTATCTATTATATTGCTTATTGAATGAAATCAGATAGTCAAGAAGTACTAACCCTTTGAGTTATAGCCTGCAAATATTGTATTGTATTGTTATCTTCTTATTCCAGGTAGGTGTTTTCAACAGGGACTTCACTTCTTTATTGGTTGATTAGCCAGATTATCTGATACTGGTGGTAACCTGTGAGGAGGGGAAACCTTAAACTCTTGACCTTTTATTCTTTGCCTCTTCAAACCCCAGGTTACTGGGGACGTCTCCTTTGGGCCAACCTCCCTAAACAGAAATAACCTCCCCATCGAGGTGACATTGGGTGGGGAAGGTTCATGTTACACCATTTTGTCCACTATCCTATAGTGTGTGACCTAAAATACAAACTACGTGATAACAGGACCCAAAATACTATAAAAAAACTGCGAAGATAGAAACTGTAATTTAAGCCATTGGAATAGGTGGGTGTCCATCGATGTCCACCAATGTCCACCTAGAATAATCCTGCCCCCTTATGAAGAAAGGGTCTCTATTGCTTCAATTTCCTCCATCACATGGGGTAACTTCTACTGAATACATACCCAAATTTCTATATAAAAAAAATTGTTAGGTTGAGAATATGCATATGTTCTTCATCAATCCTTACCTTGATCGTACCTAAGTAGATATGTTGTTAAAATATGAGCTAAAAATTCTCATAAATTATTATTATCTCTTTTAATCCATTAACCACATGCTAATTAGCTATCAAAATAAGGGTTTCCTTTAACATTATAAAAGGCATCCACCCTTTAATCATTTTCAAAAAAATACAAACCTACTAAAGTCCTTGAAGTGTTGCGACTTTGGGTAAGTGTAGATAGTGTATAGGAGAAAATAATATAAGGGGGTTTTCCTAAATGATAAAAAACTTACATACTATGGCGAGTGGTAACTCTTGGCCAACTTGAGTTTTGGTGAAAATTTAATTCCTTCCTCATCAATTTGGTCACTGGAATTTTAGGGAGAGGGACTTGTCTTTGATTTCATAAACTTAAGCAAGTATGGGACTATTTCATCAGTCCATGAACCAATGACTTTTCTTTACCTCTGAGGGGCTCGAGGCCTATAATAGATTGAACAAGACAATTCTGTAACATTTTCCCATATTCATTTTGTTAATTGTTTTCGAGGAGTCTTTCCTCTAGACAATAGAGAGATTTTATCTTGTTTCCTTGTCACATAAAATGTTGTGGTTAAATTGGTAAGGACAAATCCACCATTACCAGAAGAAATCGATTTAGATTTTCCCAAGAAAGGGTAGTTTATTCTGTAAATGTTTATGGCTAGTAACTATTATTCTTTTATTTTTTTGTTAAATATGTTGGTGTGTTTGTTAAGCTTATGTAGTTGTTTTTAGTTTTTAAGAAGTTGTTGGAACTAGTTGGAGTGAATCTTTCACATCCAATTAGATGCTTCCTAGATTAGTGTAAAGTTGAGATATTTTCTCAACCAAAAATCAATGTAGTCTTCCTATCTTGAAACAACACTTGTGTATTTATATCATGATTTCATGAAGAATAATTCCCACAAATACAAACAAAACCATTAATTGATTTGCCACCAGTAGTTCCTTGCACCCTTAACTTACTTTCTTCATGTGTCTTAGAATTGCATATAGAATACATTGATCAAACACAATGACGAGTAGACGAAATGTGTAGATGCATTAGAAAGTACCTGGAAACAGGGCTGGAATTTCAAATTTATCTTACATGTCAAGTGAATATTTGATGACGGTTATTTGATTTTATTACCTGTCATTTTACAGTGTCAATTTTTTTTAAATTATTATATGTAAATTTCATTCTCATTATTTTTTTTATTAGTATATATAAATTTCATTATATGCAATATCTCTATCATTGAAAAATATATACACTGTAACAATTCTCCAACTTATTTATTGGTTATATGGGTTAAATTTTGATAAATAATAATGAATTAATTTTGATTCATGAAATAAATAAAATTAACTAATTTTCACAAAATTACATTATAAAAACTAAAAAGTTACACAAAAATCACAACCTTTACACAAAAATTAACCAATGTAAAAAAATTTCAACTATAATAACCTTTCCACTTATAATAACCATAGTAGAGTATTCATATTAACAATGACCATATTAGAATATTAACATTAATGATTAAGATAACAAAAGCGTCAAGTGAATGCAAAATTCTCCAAAGATAAAAAGGATTCTTACAAAGATGAACCCTTATTTCAATCTGTGTGAGAGAGCTCCCTAAAATCGATTCCAAGTCGCTCAATATTTGGGTGCGGAATGCAAATATTTAGCTTTGCAAAATTAATAACATCTGCATTATAGGTTATACAATTTAATATAGATTGGCTACCTTAGACAAATATTAGAATTTATGACGAATATCATAATTAGCTAACAGTAGATTCGACGGTTTGAAAATTCAAATTACAGGCTTGACGGGAAACACTATCGATCCCATAAACCAAAAATCACACTATTCACTCGCCTACAGAAATTCATCTACTCAGGTTTTCATTTCTCTTCCAATGAGGGAGTTAAGCCTAATCTGGATCTGATACCATATTGAGAAATTTGAGAGTAGGGATTATTATGCACAAACCAAAAGGGTCTGAGATCTCTCTTCATTAAACAAATAAAATGGAGTACACGATTGGATATGAAGTAGTTATTCCATAGGCGATATGAGGATGGGAATCTGCGTGAAGGTATCTACACCCGCACTTATATCTGAGATATTTTTTTATAGCCACCTCAAGACCATTTGTTGTGAGACATTTTTCTCTTGCCAGTGTCACCACTCAATTACCAGTTGCTCTTCTATACTTCGTCGCTTCCAAACCCATGGATATTTCATCACCTCTTGTTGGTGCGATCTGACCTAGATTTGTGGCCTTAGATCTTGATTACACATTCTTTTATGCCCACATTGGGTTACACGACCATTTTTTTTCTCTTCTTGGGAGATCTATGCATTTTGGATCTTGTGGTTCATGATCTATCAGCTATCAGGAATATTTGAGCTATGTTTTGTTCAATTTGATCGTTGCTTTGGAATCGCCCCATTCCTTTTCGCTCAGGCGGTCGCATGTCACATTTCTTTGTGTGTTCAAAGTGTTTCTCAACCTCCGCCTGCTAAATATTCCACGGAGTTTCCTCTTGCGATATTCTCTTCGTCTGTTGTTTTTTGCTGCATGAAGCCAAGTGGGTTTTCTTTTTTTCTTCGTTGTTGTTAAGGTTTGTAATATACAATGGTTCTCTTTACAACCTGCAATTTTCCAAGGAAAATGCTCCAGCGGATTCTGTCATCTGATAACAAATTTTTGATCGAATACAAAATTTCCAGAGAACAATAATGATCAGCATGTGATTTTCTTCATAGTGGCCAGCGTTCAACTGGTCGTTTTGCAGCAATTTGTGTAGCGATTGGCAGACAACGTTTACTTTTTCTAGTGACCCATTCCTCTCTATAGTCCATTTGTAGGAATCATCCCTACAGTGTCATGGATGGATTTGAAAACTGCAGTGGATGGCGAGGGTTCCATCGGGGTGGATAGATATGAAAGGTCGCCTTTGTAGGCCGAGTCCAAACTTTCCCAGAAGAAGGCCTATTGTTTCGTCCTTTTCCCTCTACAATTTATCATCATATGGTTACTTGCATTATCCTCCTCCAATTGTATTTTTCACCCCTATTTTGGGCAGTGGAAGCAAAACATAGCATAAAATCAGAGCATAAATTAAGCAAGATTAAAAACTGATGAAATCAAGAACATCAAATACACACCCGACATAGTAATTTATGTGGAAACCCAAATCGGGTCAAAACCATAGGAAATGATTATCAGTCTTTTGTTATTTAAGGGAGAACTACAATAGCCTTCATAGGCATACAATCATCCCCTCCTCACACACTAGCTTCTCTCGAGCTCACATTGTACATTGCACTCACATTCACATTGTCCTCTACCTCTATAGGTATGCTCGTATATATAACATCTATCACTCAGTTACATAGATTGATCATGAATAGATAACATAGTTAAACGAAGCATCTGCATTTGCATGTGACCGCATGGGAAAATTCGTTGGCATGTTTCCAACAATCTCCAGCTTGAAAACAATTTAATCGATATATCATGCCCTTAATTAATTCATCCATCACCTTCTCTGTAAGAGAAGCCAAACACCATCACAGCTCCACAACTTCTCTAACAATACCATTACGTAAACATGCTTGCACGATTCAGTCCAGCATGGACCATTCTATATCCATCAATAACCTGTCTAATAGACCGATGTACTTGTCCAAATCTCATAAATCATAACCACAGACCAAATCACTGCAACCACTGTAGGTATTACTTGTTCTTCTGTGTTTGAAACACCCATTTCTCTATCGAAATCATCAAACTTCCTACTATCATATAATACTCGAGACATATAACCCTTTTCTTCTTCATCAATTAGGACATAAACGTGAAGAAAAATTACAATGGAAAGCCAAAGGGATTTTACCAGTTTCACATTACTCATACTGAATTTCCTTAGTATCTTGACCACATACTTCTATTGTGATAACCAAGCTTATTTCCTATCTCTGTGTATTTCGATGCTCAGGTTTTTTTTTGTTACTCCTAGATCCTTCATAACAAACATCCTAACCAACTGAGCCAACCTGTTGACCTCAACCATGCTTGTGCTTGCAACAAGCATAGCATATAACACCAAGATAATGAATATACCATAAACACAATGGTTATACTAACTTCTTGTAAATTTTGTCTCACCATGAAGGAATCCAACATCTTGTACTATTTTCCTAGCATGCTTCAGGCTATACAATGATTTTAGAGTTTGCAAACAAATCTCCTGTTGCGATTTTGAACTAACCGTTATGGTTGTTCCATTTACATCCCCTTATAAAAGGAGATTCATCAAACACTACATCTCTGTCCATAATGATTCTATGGATAGTAGGATCCCACAGTCTGCACCCCTTAACGTCATCACCATATCAAAGATCTACGTGTTTGATTTGGGTCCTACTTAGAAAGATGATAAAAAAAACATAAGCATCACATCCAAATAATTTCACATTTGAGTAAGTACTAGATGACTTGTTCGTACCTCTTCCCAAATATTCGTATCTTTTGCAATCGATGGTGACCAAGTTAACAGATGGAACAACCGCTTCTGTTTACAACTATTGCTGCAACTTGGCATTACTGAACATGCATATTCGATCCCAACTTCCTTGCAATACTTTCCAAGTTCCATGGATATGAACTTACCTTCATCGTATCTCCTCAAACAATAGATTGTCGTGCCAACACATCAGCCTTTCTATAGACCTACCTTTCTAAACTAGATGCATTGCTCCACCTCGAACTTTGCATTAGAACAACTTTGACCAAATCCGGCCAAACCAGCCAAGTAAGCCTTCATCGCTTACCTCCAAGTCCATTTACAATGGAGTTCGCCAATTCTTTTATAGGCTTCATTACATGAAATCCATGGAGACAATACCACGGGATACCCAAAACACATGGACCTGAAAAACCACCCGCTTTGAACTAAAAACATATTTAACAAGCTTTAACTCTTTCACCGAGTCAAGGTTAACCCAACATACATGCCCCCCCACATATTCAATCTACTTAAATCTATGTCTAGACTTTTCATAGATGACCTGATAAACCAAGGGTATGCATTCCTATCTAGGCCTTACAGACAGATGCCCATTTACATGCAATCAATTATTTCTACAACTCCAAAGTATA
>JZKD02S2280633.1:369817-389542 GCA_000966675.3 Picea glauca | reverse complement strand
CTAAGCCTAATTAACAATTATACTTTATACTTATAATAACAATGTAAATATTAATCATCTAACAATATTTTCTTGATTTGTTTTTACATTTCATCATACTCTAAAGTTATAATGATAATTGTAATGTATTAAATAGTTAATTGTTTTTTACTTATTTTGTATGGAAATTTGATAGTGTAAAATGAAGATTATTTAAAATTATATTGAATTTTGATATAAAGTTGGGTATTGATTATATCAGTAGGTTAAAGATCACTTTCAAACCAAAATTACATTTTATAAATGATTTTTTTTTTTTTTAATTTTAAATTTTTTCTATAAAAAAATTAGAGAAACTCAATTTGTTTTTCAGAAATTCTTTTTCAAATTTAATAAGAAATTTACAAAAGATTATAATTTCATATAATTTATAAAAACTTTAATTTCAAAACTTTATTTTTGAAGATTTTAATTTATTTAGAAATCATCCAAATCACTAAATTTTTTTAAAATAATAAATCATAATAAAAATAATTTATATTATTAATTCATCTTAAAAAATAATAAATGATAATAAATAATTAAAAACTTATATCTATTTCTTTATTAACTCTCTCTTTTTTATTAAGCAAACAATATGCATTTGGCAGCAAAATATTTAATGTTTTATATGATGGGAGTGTTTTAGATGAGAGAGTATATATAGCTGCATAGAAAATTAAATGATCTGTTGGAAGTGAATATTGATAACCTTCTTATTATCCTTAAAAAATTATTTTATATATATTAAAATTATTATCTTTAAAAAATTATTTTATATATATTAAAATTTTTAAGATGAATTAAAATATATAATATGGGTGTTTTAAGTTTAATCTGGTTGACCAAGTTACAATTTTACATTGTTTATATAGTGTTTTTGAATACATAAATCAATACAATATCCTCAAAAACCACTAGGCACCTTTAAAATGTAATATCAATCACTGAAATCTGCAATTTTAAAAAATTTCTAATCAGATTTTGGACAAAACTCATCAAAACAATTCAACATCTTCAAAAACTACCGGGCTCTTCTAAAATGTGATGTCAACCACTGAAATCTGCAATTTTTAAAATTTCTTATCAGATTTTGGACAAAACTCATCAAAACAGTAATAAGAAGAAAACAAAAAAACAAAAACAAAAACAAAACATAAGACTAATATAATTAGAAGTTGTGGAAGCTTAGGACAATCAGTGACAGAGTGTGCTGTTAAGACACTCCTTGATGTTAAGTCACCCGTAAAAAACCTGTCAAGAAACAAAAAAATCCATCCATGTTAAGGGTTGGTGTGGCTCAATAAAGTGTATTTTATTAACTAATTCTAATAAAAAATAATTATGTCAATGTAAAACAAAAATGTATAAACGTTCTTCCAAATTAAAATGGATGGACAGATGTGACACTGTTAATTAAATCTGAGCAAAACTCATAAATTTACCGTACATCCTTTTTACCAAATGGACAGAAACAGACCTTCATCTTCTGGGAACCTTCTTAAGAAGGCACGCGGAACCAGCTTCCGCACACGGCTGTCATGCCTTCCCGTAAAGGTCCGGACTCCGAACAGGCAATGTATTTTTGGCAGAAAAAGAAAATTGTGATATAAGTGAAATGGGCATGAAATTTCGCAGAAGCTGCGGCGCGAGGTGATTGTTAATCTCCAGACAAGAGTTCATTGGATCGTTCAACGACGAAGAATCCGCGGAAATCTGTTTCACCGATATTCCTGGGAGATAAGGCCGTAAGGGTTTCGTCCGTCACGTTCGAACGTGTGACAGGTATCAGTCCTGTTCTCAGATGCTTCGCTTCTCAGTATTAAAAGAAGGCCACAGGAAATTTGAGAGCCGAATTAGCGCGTGATTTTGGTCAATGTTACTGCCCTACGTTATTTGAGAGACCAATTAGCGCGTGGAGTGTTGTCAATGTTACTGCCCTACGTTTTCCGAACATTGGGTATGGTGAATTTACTTTACAAATAATGAAAAAAAAATAAAAAAAATTTATATACATATGTATTGATAAATAAAGGAAAATTAAGAATGAGATTTATATTAATATATATAATAATAACTATAATAATTTATTTTTAAAGTCAGGGTTAAGCCAGCACACCGCTCACTTCTCAGTGATTTGATTGGTAAAGTTTACCAAGGTATATATATCCTACCTTAAATCAGGATAATTTCTGTAAAGTGGGAAAGTCCAGATCTATTTTACAATTTTATTAAATTGATAAAAAAACAAACATTTTGTTAATATTTATTCAAACCATAACTATTAAACGTTAAAATCATAATGTTATTTGTAATCTCTAGAAATTAAAAATAACGTAATATCATCTGTTTTATACAATTATCATTTGCTATATGCAATATATTGCTCAATTAGAAATGACATTCCCTTAGTTAAAGTTTGACACCATAAACATTGCACAATTATAAATGACATAGCATTATCTGCAATTTCAGACACATTGCACAATTAAAATTAGATTTATTAAACTTATTATAAATTACATAGTATTATTTGTAATTTCAGACACATTGTACAATTAAAACATCAATGACACCATAAACATTGCACAATTATAAATGACATAGCATTATGTGCAATTTCAGACACATTGCACAATTAAAATTAGATTTATTAAACTTATTATAAATGACATAGTATTATTTGTAATTTCGACTACATTGCACAATTAAAATTAGAGTTATTAAACTTATTCTTGTGTCCTATTGTCATAGCTAGAGCCCAACCAATGAGTTTGTTTTTAATTATTTAAATAAAAAATTGTTAAAATTTTAGAGAAATTAAAGTGTATAAAAGTAAAAGTGACACTTTCATTCTTTAACTAAAAATAATGTTAATTTTTAAACATATATGTGATAAATTAGATTATTATTTTATTAAAATGAGATCAATTTTTTTAAATGTATTGTTAGATCAAGAGGGATTGTAATCACATGTAATTATGTAGCTTTTGGTGCAAATTTTGTTCAAACATTTGTCCACTTGAATTTAAATTTTGCTTCTGTAGAAGGTGTACTTTATGCAGAAAGAGAGAGAGTATATATTTACAAACACTTAAAAATTGATGTTTTGGATTTATGATTTAGAATTATAAATGGAACGAAATGAAATACAGATGTATAACAAATAAATAAGCAGAGATATAGTAAAACTTGACTTCTATTAATGTTGAAACTATAAAAATGCAGACTAAAACAAACTTGCTCGAATGGTAGCAACTTATTTCTGAGAAGAGATGTGACGATTACACTCATTCGCAAGAAGAAAAATAAATGAGAAAACCATAAACATCCAAAACCCTAACCCAGAGAGATGAAACAACAAAAGGTTTGTGGGACCCGATGGGAGTAGTTGATACGTCAACTTCCCGAGGGCATAACTTTTGCATTAAATCTTCATTTGGGGCGTTTGATACACTGTTAGCAAGGTATAGCCGATGAGTACATATCCTGTTCATCCTAGCATCTGTTGTCGTTTGAATTGAAGGCGCTTCTGAGCCCAAAACAATCTTTTAAGGCCTCAAAACGACCCCAGAAGTTTGGGACCCAAAAAACTATAAAACAACTGCCAAAGTGGAAACTCTTTTTTGAGTCAGTGGAATAGGTGGGTGGCCATCGATATCCACCCAAATCAATTTACAATTCATCAAGTTAATTCAAAGCAAAGCCTCTTAGCAGACCTATCGGTGGTGTAGTTGGCTTCTATTAATGTTGAAACTATAAAAATGAAGACTAAAACAAACTTGCTTGAATGGTGGCAGCTTATCTATGAGAATAGATGTGACGATTACGCTCATTCGCAAGAAGATGAGTCCAATGACACTCCAAAGGCTTTTTTAACATAAAACATAAATGAGAAAACCATAAACATCCAAAACCCTAACACTGAGAGATGAAATGCCAAAAGGTTTGTGGGACCCGATGGGAGTAGTTGATACGTCCACTTCCCGAGGGTGTAACTTTTTCATACAATCTTCGTTGGGTGCATTCGATACATTATTAGAAAGGTATAGACAATGAGTAAATATCTTGTTCATCCTAGCATCTTTTGTCGATTTAATGGTAGGCGCTTCCGAGCCCAAAAAATTGTTTAGGGCCTCAAAACAGCCCCAAAAGTTTCGGACCCAAAAAATTATAAACAACTTGCCAAAATGGAAACTCTTTTTTGAGTCATTTGAATAGGTCTGATCCAAAAAGGATCCAAAAAAAGCTAAGAACAACTCAGAACTCGCAGAGGAAACACAGGATGCTCAGAATGGATTCAGTAAACAGAGAAAGGGAAAAAAGTCAAAGTTCTGAAAACTCAGTTAAAATGGCATTATCGGGAAGAACGCGTCGCAATATTTCTAACGACGCAAACGACTCGTCAAATGAAGTTATGGATCAAAAGATATAAACGGTCAAAGTTTTGGTCAACCTAGCCCAGTAAGCAGGGATGAGTCAACATCCACATTGTTGACGTCAGCATCAGTATGGATGATGTCATCATTTGTAAAACATACGTGAAAACCCAGAGGGTGACACGTTTCCTCCTAACATCAACATGAGGTCAGCATGATGATGTGGCAACACGAGAGGCTACCATGTGTCACTCAAATTTGGACTTTTCAGGTCGACATTTGGACCAATGAAAAAGTGCCACGTGGCATCCATATAGTCCATACATGACACGTGGCATCCATACGATAGGTGTCATGATGACGTGGCATCTGTACACACGTGGCAGGATGATGTGGCATAAGGGTGATGTGGAAGGCTGACTCTGCAAAGGAGGTGATGTGGGCCAATGATTGGTTGCCATGTGGCCCAGTCATGCACTTCCACGTGGCATTGGGAAAATGCCCAATGACACCCCGTGACTGAAAGTTTATATATATATATATATATATATATATTAAAGTGCCTCCAAATCTGGGGTGGTTCCACCATATTTGGCAACACATTCCAACTCTCCACAAGAAATAGCATATTTCGCCAAACCTTAAGTGTCCGCCATTCTAGCAAATCACCCGCTAGATTTAGCAGGTCACGCCACATATGGTTGCAACTATATACCAAAAAATGGAGTTCATGGGATTCGATCCTAGGACCTCTGCCAACCAATGCCCTAACTTAGCCTTCGCTAACCACTCCGCCAACTACTTCTTTATTGCATAACCACCCACAATATATTATATAAAGGGGGTCTCGGCCAGTGTTTGGAGGAGGAGATCAGACCAGGGCACGACCATACGATACAGAGGCATGATTTTCAAGATTGGGCACGAATTTGGAGATAGTCCAATCATTTATTGCAGAGGCAGTGGCATGAAAACCGAGGCATGGGTGTTTCTTGGGCCTGAAAGTCTTAGACTCAGATCGAGGTGTGAAGATAGTCATTTTTAGGTAAAACGACGCCATAAACGCAGTGGTGATGTTAGTTTTTGGATCTAAGCAAAGCTTTCGTGGCTTAACTCCAAAATGGGGTATACTTATGTATTTTGCCCAATTCTTTTATGGAGTTAATAAAAACACGTACCCATTTGAGAGTAGGACCTGGAGACGTAGTCCACCAGGAAAAAACTCCGTTATCAAGTTCTTTGTGTTAATATTGCATGCTTATGTCTCTTTCCTTTTGCATTTTTCCTTCTTTATGGTGTACTTTTGTTTATGCTCATTTAATATGATTCTTTAATAAGTCACCCGACAAAAATATCTTGGATCATGTTGGTATCAGAGCAGTCGTCTTTGACTTGAATTGTTGAGTATGAATGCTTAATAGGGCCAAGAAAAAGAAGGGTGAAGGAAATCTTAAGACTTTCAATCCCGAAGTTGGTCATGCATCCTGAAGGAAGAATATGGAAGAAGAGGACAAGCGTGATGAACATGAGAAAAAATTTCGCATGGTCTTTTATCGCATGTCAGAAATGGTTGAATGAATGTATGGATATTACGAGAAGACGATGAAGAAGAAAGGAAAGAAAAAGGAAGCACATGCATATGATGATTCTTCGGTAAAATAAGGGGTTGGAGGAGATCCTCCTGAGCCTACATCTTCGCCTTCAAGTTCTATTTCTTCTTCCTCTAAGAATTCTCATCACTCTCAACATTCTAGCCATAAAGCCTCTTTTAATAAACCATTATTAAAGATTGATGTAAATTTTTCTTTACCTATGCTTAATGGAGATGTTAATCTTGGAAAACTAGATAATTGGATCTGACAAGTTGAAGTATATTGTCGTGTTCAACATATTGACGAAGAGGAAGTTAAAGTACCACTGGATTCTCTCCGGTTGGAAGGCACCGCTCTCGTATGGTGGGAGAGAAAGATATAGGACAAAAGTAAGTGTGGTAATCTTCCATCCTCATGGTCAGAATTTAAAACATAGATAAGGAAAAAGTTCTATCCATTAGGGTATTTACATAAAGTGATGATGGAATGGAAAACTTTAAGGAAAGGTAAAGGTCAGACTATACAAAGTTTCACAAAATAGTTTAGGTAGAAAGCTCTAGCATTGAAAATTCCTTTGGATTCTTATGAAACTTTAACGAAGTATATTGGCGCACTTCATAGTTATATTCTTCATACTTTGCTCTTGTTTAACCCCACTAGTCTTGATGAAGTTTGTGTGCAAGCCACTCACCTTGAGAACAAGGGGAAAAATGTTTAAGAAGATCCCACGAAGAAACTTTCCGATTTCCCGCAAAAGACTTTCAATAAGTTCAAAAGGAAGGACATGAAGGCTGCTACAATAACGAGATAATGAGGAAAAACATCTTACACTCATTACAAGAATAATGGTCACAATGAAGAACATTGTTGGAAACTACATCCAGAAAAGAAACTGAAACAATTCGGTGGAAAGGGGAAGACAAAGACCGTTGCTACAGTGCAAAAAGATCTTGGTTTCGATTCAGGAGATGAAGGAAAGATCACAATGGTTGGAGTAAAAGGTAAACATTCTCTTCATGCTAGTTCAAGTTCCAATGATGAATCTCATAATGATTAACGAAAGATGAATGAGTTATTTCATATACGAGTTGTATCTAAACATACTAAGATAGATACATTATTTGATCTGGGTTCCCAAGTAAACTTAATATCTGAAGCACTTGTCAAGAAGATGGGTCTCGTAACGAAACCACATCCAAAGCCTTATCCTCTTGGTTGGGTATGTGATAAAGAAAAACTTAATGTCACCAAACAATGTAGGGCCATATTTGCTATTTCTTCAAAGTTGATTGATGAAGTGGATTTGGATGTTGTACTACTTGATATATGTGGCATAATGTTGGGAAGTCTATATCTTTATGATAGAAAAGTAGTCTTCTTTTGTCATGAGAATAAATACCACCTTACTAAAGGGGGAATGGTATATAATGTTAGATATCACAACATGAGGGTAAATACAACACTTGTTAGAGCAGGGAAAATGAAAAGACTCATAATCACTAATAATAGATATGTACACATGGTCATCAAAGAGAAAGATTTCAGGACATCCAATGCTTTCCAAGGATGTGATGTGTCTCATAAAAAGGAATTGATCGATATTGTTTCTAAGTATAATGATATTTTTCAGGAACCAGATGGATTACTTCCTAAGAGGGAAATCCAACATAAGATACATCTTCACCATGATTCTTCTCTTTCTAACGTGGGCATGTACAATATGTCAGTTTTGGAGATGACATAGATCAAGAAGCAGATATAGGTCTTATTGGATCAAGGGGTCATCAAGCCCAGTTCATATCCATGTGGTTCTTCAATCGTGATGGTGACAAATAAATATGGCACATGGCGAATGTGTGTCGATTACCGAGCCTTAAACAAAATCATGATGAAAAATTGATACCCTCTTCCTCGTATAGATTATTTACTTGATCAGTTGAATAATGTTGTTTATTTCACTAAGTTGGGTTTGCGGAGTGGATATCATCAAATCAGGGTTGCAAAATAGGATGCATGAAAGACTTCCTTTAAAACCAAACATGGATTGCTTGAGTGGTTAGTTATGCCTTTTGGGATTTGTAATGCTTCGACAACTTTCATGCGTGTGATGAATGATGTATTCAGGCCTTTCCTGGATGATTTTGTGATTGTATATTTAGACGACATTCTTTTTTTCAGGGGGACTTGGGATGAACATGTAAGGATTGTAAAAGAAGTATTGGATACTTTGAAAAGGGAAAAGATGTATGTGAAAATGTCTAAATGTGAATTTGGCAAGACTGCACTTGTATACTTAGGTCATATCATGGGAGGAGGACAATTGAAGATTGATCCTTCCGAAATTGAGGTCATTGTAAAATCACCTAAGCCAAAGAGTGTAACCAAAGTTCGAACCTTCTTAGGTTCAATCCATTATTGGAGGAGATTCATTCCCAACTTCTCCTTTATAGAAGCTCCTTTGCATGCCTTAACTAGTGTGAAGAACACTTTTCAATGGGAAGGAAAGCAACAAAAATCTTTCGACACTTTGAAGGAGAAGATCAGTACCACACCAGTATTAGCACTGTCGAATCTTCAACAAATGTTCGAGATCAAGATAGATGCCAACGAATACGCCATGGGTGAAATATTGATGCAATATCGTAAGCCTATCTATTACCACTCTGAGACTTTTGACCAAGCTATTGTTAACTATCCTACATATGATAAAGAGTTGTATGCATTAGTTCAAAGAGAAAATAAATGGAAGCACTACTTGTTAGGGAAGGAAACCATCATACATACATATCACCAACCCTCACAGTATCTTCAAGCATAGAACAAACTGAAACAATATTGACACTATAGATGGATGGGTTTTCTACAAAAAATTCATTTGGTAGTCAAGTACAAGAAGGGTATAAGTAACAAGGTAGCCAATATGATTTCTAGACCTCCTATTGTTTCTTTTATTATTTTGAATAATACTTCTTTATCTCATGGTAGCTATGTAGGGAAATATGCCATCGATGAATATTTTAAAGAAGTATATGAGAAGCTAACCCATGGTGCACAGGTAGAGAACTATTGTCTACAGGGAAAATTACTCTATCATCTTGGGAATCTATGTATTCCTGCAAGTGAATGCATCCATTTAATACGAGAAGCTCATACTTCTCTTTTGTCTGGGCATTTTGGGGTAGGAAAAACTATGGATCATTTGTAGAGGTTTTGTTACTGGCCTCAAATGAAAGAAATTGTAACTAAATATGTAAAGGGGTGTGTGATGTGTTCAACTTGTAAGCCCACTAATAGAAAACTGGGGCTATACTCACCACTTCATGTTCCATCCCATCCATGGGAAAGAATTTCCATGGATTTTGTAGGGGGTTTACCAATGAACAAAGGGGGTCATGACTATTTGTATGTTGTAGTGCATAGGTTCAACAAGATGTGTATCTTGATGCCATGTAAAAAACAGATCACTGCTGAGCAGATTGCTAATCTCTTCTTTCATCATGTTTGGGTTCACTTTGGGTTACCCACATCCATTGTCTTGGATCGAGATACTCGATTCCTTGGGGATTTTTGGACTAGATTGTGGAGAATGATGGACACCAAATTGAAGAGGATCATTTCTTTTCATCCACTAACTGATGGAGAGACATAGTTGGTAAACATAAAAGTGGTACTTTTGCTTCTAGGCTACTGCAACAAGCATCCTAAGTTATGGGATGAACATATACCCTATGTACAACATGCTTATAATCGAGCTGTTAAGAGCCAAATATCAATATAGCATAGAAAAACCTCAGAATAAGTACTCAACGCCTTGAAAAAAAGAGAATTTTAGGTAATAAGCCTCTTCGAGGGGGCAACCTCCTTATACCCCACATAAATGTCCAAATACAATATGATTCCAAATGAAAATGTCTCTTTGGTATATATAGGAGACTAGGAGGTACAATTACAACTAATGGACTCAAGCTGGCATAAATAAAATAACATTACTAATGTAATATGCCCCAATTAAGGGGTAATGAGCCACTATTTAGGGCTTAACATGCCCCTCCCCTTGAGACAAGTGTTGTACGCAAATATTGAGTAACTTTGGATGCTTCTGTATAAAAGACTCATCTTCCCAAGTGGAATCTTTAGCTGGTGGTTTCCTCCATTTAACGAGATACTTTGAAATGGATCTATTCCTCAGCTAGTGAATTCTTGTGTCAGTGATCGCTTCAAGATCCAATATGATTTTTCCTTCCTCGTAAAGTTCTGTAAATATAGTTTGAACTAGGATCTTGTCACCTATAAACTTATTTAAGTATGAAACATGGAAAACTGGGTATACTCGTGAAGATGCAGGAAACTCCAATTTGTATGCCATAGTACCAATATTTTGAAACACCTTATAAGGGCCATAGTACTTTGGTGATAATTTATTATCCTTCTTGGCTTGCTTGAGGGGAATCCGTTTGTATGGTTGTAGTCTTAAAAACACCCAATCCCCTACTTCAAAACTTATTTCACTACGATGTTGATCTACTTGTTGTTTCATGAGATTTTGTGCCATGGTCAAGTTGTCCTTTAAGATTTGGAGAACTTGTTGTTGATGATCGATGTGATCTTCCACTGCTTGAACCTTAGATTTTTCTTTTAGAGAAGAAGTGATGGAAGGAGGGTGGTATCCATAGAGTGCCATAAATGGTGTCATTTTTTTTGCAGCATGAAAGGAAGTTTTATACCACCATTCTACCAAGGGTAACCATTTGAACCATTGTGTTTGTTTATCAGAGACAAAGCAACGAAGGTATCCTTCCAAAAATTTGTTCACTATCTCGGTTTGTCCATCAGATTGGGGATGATAGGATGAGCTATGAGCCAATTGAGTACCCAAACAAGAAACTAATTCTGTCCAAAAAGATTGAGTGAATATGGGATCTCTGTCACTTACAATAATCTTTGGGTTGCCTTATAGGTTTTGAACTGTCTCCATGAATGCAGTGGAAACTGTATTGGATTTGAAGGGATGACAGAGTGCACAAGTGTGCGTACTTGGTGAGTCTATCAACAATCACCATGATGACACTCTTTCCTTCAGAATTTGGTAACCCTGTTATGAAATCCATCGAAACCTCCTCCCATCGCTGACTTGGGATGGCTAATGGTTGTAAAAGACCTGTGGTCTTAATTGTTTCCACCTTATTTGTTGGAAAACCAAACATTCTATGACAAACCTTTGAACATTAGTTTTAAGGCCACCCCAAAAAAAATCCTTCTTGACCCCATGGTAGGTTTTCAAAAATCCTGAGTGCCCTCCTACTGGAGAGGTGTGCAATTCCAATAGTACCTTTTGTTTGAGTTGGAATTTATTACATAAATATAAGCGATCTTTGTACCATAGTGAATCATTTTTCCATGTAAATGTATCTGATGCACTGGAATCGTGCTACAACATTTGAATGAGTGTCCACACTTTTTCATCATTCTTCTATTTGACGCATACCCCCCCTCTCTCCTTGGGGCTGCATGACCTCCCGGCCTAGGATCGTTCAAGAAACTGAGTCAGATCGACTCTTCAGGCTCCTGCTTGAACCTAAAATAAGTGACACATGACATTTACTCCCTTGGCATAGGTCGTATGGCACCCGCGGTCCCTCTCCTTAGCGTTATTCAAATTTCAACACCAACATGTGCTATCTCTTCAGGCTAAGCCCTTTCCTTTCACGTAACCATGGACTGTGACGATGGGCCAGCTCCCTTCGTGACTCCACGCTTTAGGGTTTTCGCGAGCTACTTTCTCCCTTTTACCCGATCTTTGAATTGACGAAATCACTTTACTCAGATTGATGATCGGATCTGCTTCACAGTCAACGACTTGATTTCTTCTTCAAAACTCCGAATCAGCCAGTTCTATGAGTGAGCGCTAGCTTCTGTTCCTAGGCCCGCTACAACATGACCTTAGGCTATGACCAGGGGCTTAACTCTCGAGCACTTCGCAACTTTTCACTTCATGAAGTTTGAACTATTCTCCTTGCAAATATTCTGAAGTCTGAATCCTCAGACTATTAAATTTGAACGTTTTTGCGAAAAAGTAGAGATGAATTTTCGTCGGCATAGAGTCGTTTTTGCGACCAAGATGATTTTTTTTTCGTTGGAATACATTCGTTGGTCTAGTGGCAACACAAGGATTTTCGTCGATCTAGCGATTGGGAAAAGAAGCCTATTTAGAATAGGGAAAAGTTCAGCTATCGACGAATGTTAGTCGGTAAAATGACTAATATTAGTCACAAGAGTGACCAAGACAACCGTGGAAAACTTAGTGAATACACCACTATGAGTCGGTAGAATGACTAACAGGTTGGGGTTTGCAACTAATTGGCAATACTAGCGATGAACATGTTAGTCACTCGACTAACTAACAGGTTGGTCGCTCTAGCGACTAACAAGTTGGGGTTTGCAACCAATTGGAAATACTAGCGACGAACATGTTAGTCACTCGACCGACTAACAGGTTGGTCGCTCTAGTGACTAATAGGTTGGGGTTTGCGACCAATTGGCAATACTAGTGACGAACATGTTAGTCTCTAAAATGACCAATGTTGTGGTTTTTTAAAAAAAAAAAATTATGCCATTCAACACAGGATCTTAACTAAATTTGATAACAGGTATTTAAGTGTGTCCAATCATGATGGTCATGTAATTGTAGGATCTTCACTAAACCTTGATTTCAAAATGGGTTGGATGATATGGTGGAACCATGTGAAAGGAGAACTTGATCAAACAATGCAATAAATCAAACAAATTGACAATATGTAAGTTGATAGAGTGAATACCATGTTTGAGGAACTCAATGTGAAGGTCTTCCTAATATGTAACTCTATTGTTATTGATCATGTGAACAACTCTCTTGATGTCTCCAAAAGAAAATATATGACATCAGGTAGGGCTATGGGAAATTTGGATGGAGCAAGGGATAAAATGAATTATTGATATATATCTTGTGGGAGGGAAACGTGTCTAGGTAAAATGGTGCACCAGAAGACTCTATGTCAATTTTAGAGGGCTTCAAGAAGCTCATGTCTCCTAATGGAAATGAAACCATATTTTTTTTATGATAGAGGAGATGCTAGCAATATTTCTAAAGGTGAGGAACAGAGAAAGAGACATGCTAAAGAGACTCTTCTTAGTTGTTACAAATGAATTGGTGACCATTGATCTTAGAAATCATATGAACTAAATTTATGGTACATTCGTCAATTTTAGAGAAAGGCATACAAACAAAGAACATTGTTAATTTCGGATCAAATCCCTTCAAATAGGAAAATTGATAAAAAGAACATGTAAATAGGAAAGCGTAAACATTAATACAAAGGCATACAAACAAATAACATTGTTAATTTTAGATCTAGTCTCTTCAAATAAGAAAATGAAGATGTAGATAGGAAAGCGTAAAGATTAATAATAAAATGTTGATAGGAAAGTGCATGGATTGATGATAGAATTTTCTAGTACCCTTGTAAAATCAAGGACATAAACATGCCTTTAGCTAAGCATTCATCTTGGGGTCACAATTCTTCTTTAAGGTAATCTTAGAAGGCGAGTTAAGGGGATAAAAGTGAAACACTCCTTGTTGGGAAGCATACATACATGGATATGCACCGAAGTCCACTACTGGAATATTTAATTGTGAATGAGTAGTTCTTTTTATGAAGCATACACCAAAGTATGCTACTAGAATATGCCAATAAACCACAATATGTTGAACACTTTGTCATTTTTTTAATGTGAAATGTGAAGATATGAGTTGTTGGTTGTATTTTAAGTATACGTTGCTTTAATATATAAGTCAAAAAACTATTGAAAATTGCATTTTAAGACTGTGAGAAACTACGACAAGCTTATCTACATGATTTTCATTTAATATCTTGGTTATGGTCCATCAATAACAGATATCCCTATACACATGTTAAATTCCTCCCATCAAATCATTCAAAGAAAATGTTGATTGCTATGTACATTAATAAAAATTTACACTAGTTCAAATATGTACTTCATTTCCACCTATAAAATATAAATAAGAAGTTTATTGCCAAACATTTAGCATGTAGCATTAGGTCCTTTCAATACACTGTTACATTGTAAAATTTTCTATAGGGATTAAAAAATAACTTGACAACAATAGGTTCAATCGACATGCATTTTAAATACCTTCATTGTAGTTATATTAATCATCCAATTATGTTAATGAGGGTGGTTCCAAACATGGCGACTGCCAAACTTTATGCTATATAATGGCATATGGGTGCTACCCCCACTTCAAGAAATCATAAACAAGTGGAAATGCATGAGTTTAGGAAAGTGAGAGAGGCTTTCCAAGGCTTCAAATTCTTCTATGTGATCAACCATGGAATCAACCTAACACTTATTCAAATAGACTTGGGATTATGGCTATGGTGCGGAATGCAGTGAATCAAATAGACTTGGGATTATGGCTATGGTGTGGAATGCAGTGAATCAAAC
Organism: Picea glauca; assembly: GCA_000966675.3. Lineage (NCBI taxonomy): Eukaryota > Viridiplantae > Streptophyta > Pinopsida > Pinales > Pinaceae > Picea > Picea glauca. Next base: position 375,051 of record JZKD02S2280633.1, on the reverse strand, counting down.
AGTAGAAACTCGGGGCATATTTCTCAACAACACACAAAATATCCCACGAATTACTCAGTTACACACAAAATTGATTGGCTCTTGCACACAGATTCCAATCGGAAGTTCAATCATATTCAAAAACTCCAGTTGTATGTGGTCTTCTCGAATGGCATTGGTTTCTTTCACTTTAGTTTTGGTAGGAAGAAGTTAAAAGCATCAAAGAAGATTTCAAATTGTTGTTGTCATCTCGGACGGTGTATTTTTCAGCCTTTAAGATCTTGAATTTTGAACAGTACCATCAAATTTAGTACCTGGGTGTTGTATCATCATGTTAAAAGATGAAGAAAATGTGGACAATTGCTGCACATTAAAAGTGTTTTTCAGTAAGAAACTTGTTGTAATAGGACGTTGTAAGGGAAGGACAATTTTTTATGGTTTCAAAAATATTATGTCACACACTGAAATCCAATTTGTCAAGAGGCATGGTTGGTTCATTATAGGGCGTCATTGAGGAGTAACGTCATCCAAGAGTGCCAAATCATAGTTTAACAACAATTATTAGAATGTCAAACAACGCCCAAGTGATAGTCTAAAGGAGTGAAACAAATAATGCCAAGGGAGACAACTCATACAATTTCAATTTTAAAACCAGTAAAATTAGCAACCCACCGAGGGAATTCACGAATTCTTGGGCAATYGCAATTTTTAAATCAATTAAAGGATCTCGATTAAATTGAGAACACCAAATTTGTTCTTGAAKYCATTTTCAAGCGTAGATGTTGATGAGATTACCAATTTTGTTTTGRGAGCYGACATTGACTRAAAAGGTAGATTGTATGGAAGGGCCTTCTATTAAGGAAATYCCTATTGTGACAGGGATTCAATGTTTTATAAATATGGCTATGGAGTGACTGATACTGATGGTATGAACCCTCTATCAGTTCATCAGCTAACAGGTCGATCTGTGCCACCAATTTTGAAGCAAACAACTACAATTAGAAATGAAGATAGTTACTTTTGGGTGAAAAACATAAATAATGGCTTTAATGCCTTCATCAATATGATATATGCTTAATCATATGTATTGATGCTTTATTACTGGAATTTTCCATGAATGAGAAACAAGTGTGAATTATCGACCTATAATATCACTATGGATATCAACAATGTTGGCCAAATGTAGTATCAAGGAAAGTGTTAAGAAATAGGCAATAGATTTCACAAATTGTGGGTTATTGTAGAAGTGAAAATCAACTGTCGAGTTCACAAAAAATCATGGGAGGAACATTGAACATATGAGAGCCTATAGATATGGATTTAATACAAATTAATCCTAATATGTAGCACATATTCCAACAAACAATATGGATGGCATTATTTGACATACGCATTGCATACATCAATGCAATTACTATAGAGTTTGCTCAATAGTTGCACAAAATGCCATCGTAATTCAAGTTTTTTAGGTTGGCACAACATTTTAAGATCTTGGAACATTAGAGACATTGGAGGATCATTGGCATTCCATATTACTTATTGAAGTTGCTCCAAAGGATGGATATAGAATTCCAATCGAGAGCATAAGCAGTTGTAGCACACCATGGGTTGATTAAGCTATTTTTTTTTGATGAATTATGAAGAATACAACCATATGTCACATCGAACATGTTCATTATCCATCCTGAAAAAAATCTATCATCAAAACCATGTATTGAAGACTCATCACATGCTTTAGAACATGTGCCAACACTAGTAGGTGAAGAATCCATGGATGCTACAGAGCCTATATCAACTATTGCATAAGAAGTAGCAGAGTGTGAAGAAGGAGTAGGAGGATATCTCCTCAATAGATTAGGAACTAGAATCAAATATTTCTAGGGCTGCAATGGAAAATAGTTTAGCCCAAGCAAGATCCTTCCACCCTATTAGGGGTTCCAATTGTTAAAGGAAAAGAAGAAATCAACAACCTTGTTGATGAAAAGACACTTGTGATACATGAAGAGAGTAGCTATGTTATTGAGCATATTTCGAAGACGACAAGGAGATATGGTTCGAATAGGCTGCAAAACAGGATTCTAAGACACATTGTGGCCACAAATTCAATTAAATTTTTGATGAGACACTTGTTGATTTCTCAAGGTGAAGTAGAAATGGAAGAAATAAGAAGAATAAAAAGGTGAGAAATTTGTTTTTGTCATTTGAGCATAACCAACTAATCACATTTCTCGAAGAGAAATTTTCTTTAACCTCAATAGATTTTATTGAAAATTTAGAAGTCCTCGGTAATGAAAATACCAAGATGAAAATTGACCTAGTAAAACAAATGCAAGAAAATACAAAAAAGGATTAGGAAATTGAAATATTAACATATGTATGTGAGGAGATTATTGAACAAGATTACAAAATGTTGGCACATAGACCACTTGCTAGGGTCTATGCTTTATACTTATAAGATCAATGGTACAAATTTAACATTGAATGATACATATCTCTTATGAAGATGGATTTCCAAAACACTTGGAAATTTTGTGAATTGTATTTTGATATCACCCCTAAAAGGAGAAATCTCCTTTGCAAACCTTATCTACACAACTAGGCGTTGCAACAAATATTGAGGTCACCAAACCCCTATGTTGGGGGTGTCTAACTATGAGCATTTAAGTATGGGTTCTAGAATGAAACTATGAGGTTCACAACTACAAAATAACATGATCCTAAAGAGATTATAGTAGAATTGAAGATAAGAGTAGAAGGGGCCACACCAATTAAGGTATGGAAAAATCATATTCACCTAACAGTAGATCCATATGCCTACCCAATTCTGGAGAGAAGACACTTGGAGGTTGCAAAAATCTCATCAACACTTCCATAAATGAGGTACTAAGGAATACAGATTGGAGGTGACAAACACTAACATAGAAGCTATGGTAAAGAGAGACACACTCACCTAGGACACAAGACAATTCTCCATAGATTTGATTCATATATTGAAGGTCTTAGGGTGAACATATCCAAGTGGATAGGGTTGAAGTTCAAGTCCCCCTCCTACTATACCCCATTCCATACTTTAGGCAGTCAGGAGAACCTGACATTCATATTCTAAAAGCAAGAACAATCCAGTGACAAAAGATGTATTTCAGGACATTTAAACTATTTTTACATTAAAAACAACAATTTCATCAATTCAAAATTATAATTTCAACCAAAATAATCTCCAAAAAATATAAAAAACATAAAATATTTAACTTTCTTAACACATTTCCTATATTATTATTATTTAATATTAAGTTTGAATAACATATATGTAATTATGTCACCTTAAACTAGTCCTTAACAAGATCCATACCTTTGAGTGATGGGGTGCCTCCATTGTTGCTCCTCTCCATCCTATGATTCATTACATGAATTAATTATATTTCAGAATATTAATTAAAGATGTAACAAGCTCTACAAATTAATGACTAAAAATGAATACCCGAATGAGCTTCTCTTCATTTTGAGAATAAATTATTCTCTACTGAACAGGACCAATCACATGAAGGTGGAGCTCTTTTGGCCCCTCCCCCCTCTCATATCACTCTCATTTCCCCATACCCAATCTATCTAGATTTTACAACTATAATTAGAAATGACAGTAACATTAAATGTAAGAAAAAAAGATTCATCGTCATGTGCTAAAACAAAAAGAATGAAAGAAAATAAAATTCACGACATTTAGGAAAACAAAATACATTACATTGGACCAGAAATATATTTGATTTATATTAATAATAAAATGTCTAATCATTTGTTTTTCTTCTTCTTCTTCTTCTTCTTCTTGTTATCCATGAAAGCACAAATTAAGTCGTCATCGTCAGCATTTAACTGATCCCCCACAGTTATTGGGTGTTCTTGAAGTATTGTATCATCAGTACTCAACACCTCATACCATGATGAATTTCTAGTATTTCGGCGTGGAGGTTCAGGATGCATATGGGCATCCACTGCCGCAACAACAAAAAACATTCAAGTGGTATTGTTATTCACTGTTCCTAGGGAAATTTAATTACAATGTTTTATACCTATATTAGCGGGTGTAGTAGAAACAATAGCTGGTGACCGCATTGATGTTTCTACGCTTGTTGATCTCCTCTCTCGATAAGAATCTACATGCTCTGCCATATGAAACAATATAAGTATTTAGTACAAAATATACCCTAAATATTAATACTCATTGAAAAATGGAAAAACATTAAAAATGCACGCAAACCACTATGTAACGCTCCTTCGGCAACAATGCTTGAATCAATATGGGGGTTAGGATGTGGTTTATTGGGTACATCAGGACCATTGTTAGCATTGTTACTCTCCTGCGAATGTGGAAAAGACACACATTATTTTACATTTTAAATGAATAAAAAATATATTTTACATTACAAGTAATCAATGAGTAAAAACTAATCGACAAGTTTTTAATTTCATTTTATTTAGAATGTCCTCCAGAGAGACACATGGCGATTTCCCCAAGATTCTTCGTCATGCCACCACGACATCAAAACCCTGCGTGAACCTGACCTTTAGATATTTTTCTATGGCTTGCTCGTTGAATAAATCCCCCTGCATTGAGAAATATCAAAATCATTAGTCACTAGCTGCAATGAATTACATATTTTGTGACGATGATAAGAAAAAAGTAAAATGTTTAGGAACTTACAACCCATGCCTTCAATCTCCCATAACCACCTTGGCCCAGTTTATGTTGGTCGTGTTTTTATTGTCTTGCCTTTATTGCCTTGGAAGTGTCTTGGAGTCTACGCAATATTTTGAAATATGTTAGATATTGATTGTTTTCCTCGTAAAGTAAACAAAACACCATCGTAGTAAATTGAAAACACCTCTTACCTTCCAGGGCTAGGTGGTTTCTTCCCTTGTGATTTCATCACTAATTCTCTTGCATCGAGAATAATTTCTTTCCACTCCCTCTCGGGGACAACCAAAGGGCATTCCCACTTGGGGTCCTATACTAATTTATTTCCATATGCCTCTCTAACATGTTTCAAATGCTTGCTGGTCCTTTTTAGGACTTCTGGATTATTGAATGAGTCACCAAAATCATCAACTAGTCTGGAGATAAGAAGGATTTTCAGTTTGGAATCTTGTCAATTCCATCATAGTCGAATGGTCGACCTAAAAATTTCTAATGCATAGTCATGCAAACTATTGTAGAACACATTGTTTCCTGTAAAACATTGTCATCATTAGTAATTTAAATC
>JZKD02S2280633.1:265678-343431 GCA_000966675.3 Picea glauca | reverse complement strand
TGAGGATCCACGTGACGTGCCACATACCACCGGAAAGAGAATGATGTATACTATCCATCCATGGGTGTTGTATCTTCATTTTCAATTTCCTTCATGTCCAAATAACTTCATCAATATTCTGGTCCAAAACCCATGACTAGGGTTGACATCAATGACAACAACCAATCTTCCAACAATATCCACCATGAATGTTCTTCTCTTAAAGAGCTTGCCAAGATGACTCTAACCTGAAAAAGACCTAAGAGACCTTGCTGAAATACACCTCTGATATGTTGCCTCTATTGTTGATATACAACACTGATATGTTGTTGATATACTCCTCTGATATGAAGCCTCTATTGTTGATATACAACATTGATATGCTTCTTTGGTATGCTGCCTCTTTATCACTGGTATGCTCATCTATTGCTTCACCCTTAACTTACATATCAAACTATGTTGAAGAGAGGGTTCAACCTCTACTTATATAGGTTGAAGAGGGGAAGAGAGAGGCTCGAAATAGTAAATTTTTTGCATGATTTAATCATAACTCAGCTTCATACTTTAGTTCGAACTTAGAATTATACTTGAGACTGGTATACTTTGGTTCGAAAATAGAACTAGACTTGAGACTTCAGTTACAACTCAACATTACACTTTAGTTCAAAAATAGAAATAGACTTAAGACTTTAGTTGCAACTCAACATTACACTTTAGTTCTAATATAGAACTAGACTTAAGACTTCATTTACAACTCAACATTACACTTTAGTTCTAAAGTAGAACTAGACTTAAGACTTCAGTTACAACTCAAAATTACACTTTAGTTCTAAAATAGAACTAGACTTGAGTCTTCAGTTAGAACTCAACTCTTTACAAGGAAATTCGAAATTATATTCATGGTGGATAATGTTACAGGTGCCAATGCACTAGATCAATACATTTATATCATTTGCAATATTGGAAATATCGTTTGTTTCTAGCTCATAGGAATTTTACATTCAACCTAAATTTTGCTAGATGCCTTGACTTTTTCTCATGGCTCACAAGGATTGACTAGACTCACAAAGGTTGTCTGTTCCCCCTGACTTTTTCACTAGTCTGTCTATGCTCACAGAGGTTGTACGTTCCCCCTGAATTTTTCACTAGATTATTTATTCTCACAGAGGTTGTACGTTCCCGTTGACTTTTGTATTATACTCACATAGCATCTCATTCATCCTGACTTTTTGTTTGACTCACAGAGGTTGTACGTTCCCCCTGTCTTTTTTCAATACCTCACAAGAGTGGCTAATTCTCCAAATCTCCCTCGCTAGTCTCAGGGTGGCCCATATGACCTCTCATTGGAGAATGACTATTGATGATGCCAAATTTAACACTCCCTCTCAGTGAGGGAGTCATTCTCAACCACACTAAGACTACCTCTCAGCTGCACAAAATATCTCAAGGTCAGAGGGTTGGTCAGGATATTAGCTACCTGCTCGCTCGTGGCTATGTACTGTAACTTTGTAGTTTTTCTCTCAACCAAGTCTTGGATGTAGTGGTACCTCATGTAAATATGTTTTGACTAGTCATAAAATACCAGGGATTCTGTCAATTTTATGCAACTTTGATTATCATAGTGAACCACCGTCGTCTCGTGCTTGTCACCAAACAACCCAGAAACCAATTTTCTGGGCCATAATGCTTCCTTTCTAGCATCACTTGTTGGAATGTACTCATCCTTTGTTATACTCTATGAAATCGATCCCTTCTTCCATATTGACCAAGAGATCATAGTGAATCCTAAACTGAAGCAATATCCAGAAGTACTCTTCCAATCCACCGAGCTTCCTACCCAGTTAGCATCTGCATAGCCATGCATAAATAAACCACCACTGGATGTATATCTCATACCATAAGTAATGGTCCCTTTGTGATATCTCAAGATGTCCTTTGCTGCCACCCATTGTTTCTGTCTCAGTTCAAGCATGAACTGACTCATTGCAATCACTGCATATCATATATCTCGTCTAGTGTGGATCATGTACATCAATGATCCAACCAACTGCCTATACATGGTGGGATCCACCAAATATGAACCTATATCAGAATCATGCAGCTACCTTAGGTTGGTAACCATCGAAGTAGACATGGATTTGAAATTCATCATACCAAACTGCTTTATTACATCCACTGTGTATTTTCCTTGTGCTAGAAATATCTCACCCTCTCTTTTCCACACTTCCAATCCTAGGAAGTAATGCATCAAGCCTAAGGCTTTCATCTTGAATTCTGAGGTTAGCTCCCTCTTACACCAAGCTATTATCCCTTCATATCCTGTTAGAAAGAGATAATCAATATACAAGATTAGTATAACAGGTTGGTTACCACTTACCTTGAAGTACAAATTTGCATCAACATCACTTTTATGAAAGCCCAAGCTTTTAAGAAATCCATCAATCCTATCATTCCAAACTCTGGGAGCTTGCTTAAGACCATAAAATGCCTTAATTATCTTGCATACATGAGTGCCTTTGTTATGAAATACAAAAACATCTGGTTGTTCCACAAGGACCTCATGTTCAATCTTTCCATTCAAGAATGTTTATTTTACATCCATATGATGTAGCTTCCAACCAAGACCAGGAGCCAAAGTAATAATAGTTCTAATGGAGGTATACCTAGATACAGGGGAAAAAATATCTTCATAGTCAATTCCTTCTTTCTGAGTGAAGCCTCTGGATACAAATCTTTCTTTGAACTTTTCCACACTTTGATCAGCTGGATGTTCGATCTTATAGATCCATTTAGGAGAAACCATTGATTTGTCTTTTGGCCTTGGCACAATGTCCCAAACATTGTTCTTTATAATCGACATGTATTCCTTAATCCTGGAATCCTTCCATAGTTGTAATTTATCTTCTTCTTCAAATGAAAAAGGTTCAGAATCACTAATGCTTATCATTGTAACATAGCCTCCAAACCTATGAGGCCTCTTCCTTTCCTTGGAAGTTTCTTTGGGGGAAGCTATCCTTTTTGCTTCATGTACTATTTCTTTAAGCCACCCTGGATTCCTTTTGGTTGGAGGTTATTCCTTAGTTATGTCTAACACTTCATTAGGTTCTAGGGGCTCATTACTTGTCCCTTCATGAGGTTCCTTCCTCTGATCATATGACTCTTCATTTTCATAAGAGGGTGAAGTTGGTTGAACTGCTTCTGATTCCTGCTGAAGTTCTATGGATTTATTAAATGGGGCTTCCTCATGGAAGGTCACATCTCTTCTTACCTCTATTTCCTCTGGCCCAGTACATAAATCATGTAAGCCTTGAAGTTCTCACTGTACCACACAAAAACCCCTTTCTTGCATGAGGGTTCCATCTTTGTCCTCTTTTCCTTAGGGACATGAATATACAGAGGACACCCAAATATCCTTAGATTCCCTACTTAAGGTTTGATCCCTAAGAAGACCTCTTCAGGAGTCTTTCCCTTCAAGATAACATGTGGACACCTGTTCTGAATATACACGACAGTGGAGGTATCTTATACCCATAAATAATTTAGCAGATCCTCGTCAAACATCATTGTTGTCTCTGCCTCACAAATTGTCCCATTTTTCCTCTAGGCAAATCCATTTTGTTGAGGGTTATATGGAATGGTCAACTGTCTCTTGGTTCCTGTTGACTTGCATAAATCCTCAAATTGGTGATATTCAAACTCTCCTCCATTGTCTGTTCTAAGGATTCTGATGTGCTTCCCTGTCTGATTTTCAATAAAGGATTTATACTCTTTGAATTTATCAAATGTGTCACTTTTAGCTTTAAGGAAAATATCCAACATTTTCTTGACTAATCATCAATAAAAATGACATAATACAAACAACCACAGAGTGAGGGAGATGACATGGGACCACATACATCAGAATGAACTAGATCTAATATGCCTTGAGCTTTGTTGTCACTACTAGGAAATGATTTTTGTATATTTTTACCTAGCATGCATCCCTTACAAATTTCATTTTTACTAGGAGAAATAGAGGGCATGCCACATACCATGTTTTGTAGATCTGGAAGATCTTTGTAATGAATATGTCCAATTCTTCCATGCCACAAATCAGTGGAGCTAGTTGCATCATGTACCAATGTCGAAATTGATTGTCCTGATATGATGTATAGTCCTCCACTGTGAGTTCCAATGGGTTTTGATGTACTTAAGTGGCTACCTTTAGCCCATAGTAGTGCCTTCTTGTCCTTGAAGATCACCCAATATCCCTTATCCTCAAGGATTGCAACTAATAGTAGATTCTTCTTCAGCCCTAGAACATATAATACTTCATCAACATGAAGTCTAGCCCCAGATTCCAATCTGAAGGAGATAGAGCCTACTCTCTCTATCTTGTATCATTTTTCATCCCCAAGCTTGACCTTCTTTGAAAAATATTTTGTCTCTAAATCTAAGAGGATCTCCTTCTGCCCTGTCATGTGCTTTGATGCACCACTATCTACTAACCAAGTTTTCGGCCCCGTGAACGCTGAACTAGATAAGGCAGAAACCGAGTAATATTCTTTTCTATTTTCTTTCTCATTAGAAGGACTTTTCTTATTTCTTTTGGATTCATCATCCTCAATAGTTGAGGCATGATGTTTCCCTTTCCTAGGATATTTCTTTCTAAACGAACAATATTTAGAAAAATGACCCAACTTATTACAACTAAAGCATTTAATCTTAGATGTATTAATATTCTTTCCTTTGAATGTACCTTCGATTTTTGGCTTCCTCTGAGAGCCTTTTTGCAAAGTGCCTTTCTTCTTTCCCTTGAATCTTGATGCTAAAGTTGAGTTGACTTATTTCGTTGGCTCATTCCTGGTAGCCGTGTGACTCTCCTCCTAGAGGAAATCATGCCATAACCTCTCAAACATGGGTTGAATCTCTCTCCCACTTACACTGGATAATAAGGTCTCCCATGAAGAAGGAAGACCGTCGAAAATGACCTGCACTAAATCATCATTGTCCACAGTCACCCCTACGAAACAAATATGATCTCTTATCTAGGCTATCCTGGAATAGAAATATGCCACTGATTCACCTTTCTCCATCTTCAAATACTTAAGATCATGCTTAAGTGTCCTCTTCTGACTTGGAGGATGTTTCTCATACAGATTCACCAAGGCATCCATACAGTCTTTGGAAGTCATTAACGAAGTCATTGCATGGATTATACTATCTTTGACTGAGTCAAAGATGATTCACTTGGCCTTTGCTTGACTCTTCCTGAAGGCCACTCTTCCTGCATTGTTCATGGTTTCCTCCACCACTGTGATCACATACTGCTCAAGATCATGCTCCTGCAAGATATTTGTTATCCGGAGCTTCCACACATTGAAGATGGTAGCTCCTTCGAGCCTATCCTCGGCCCTGACTAAGATGGAGGATGCCATGGACCTCACACTGGAAACTTAATCAAGCAAGCTTGGATCTGTGTGTACATATTGTTGTACTTCAACACGTTTAACACACCCTAAGCTCTGAGACCATGTTAAATTATGAGCTTGATTTCTTATGCGTATTAATTCTTTTATTTTCTTCAATACTTTGATTCTAGCTTAATACACTTTAGCAACACCAAATCATAACCGAATAGAAATATCTCACAGAGGTTGTACGTTCCCCTTGACTTTTCCACTAGACTGTCTATCCTCACAGAGGTTGTACATTCCCCCTGAATTTTGCGTTAGAATCACATAGAATCTCGTTTGTCATGAATTTTGGTTTGAATCACATAGTTTATATGTCCCCCCTGGCTTTTTTCAATACCTCACAAGACTGGTTGATTCTCCAAATCTCCCTGTCTAGCCTCAGGGTGGCCCATATGGCCTCTCATTGGAGAATGACCGTCGATGCTGCCAAATTTAAAAAGTATATCCCAATATTGTATATAATTTCTAAGCCAATCCTAGGGATATTTTACTAATCATTTAGAGATATAGTTCTATGAGTAAAAATCCCATAATGAATTAGAGACTGGACTGGGGAAAAAATTCTTCTCTATTTCAGTCTCTTTTCCTACCTCTTCCTCTGGCTTTTTGATTTTCATTCGAGTCTTCTTCTGTTTCAGTCATCCGAGGGTCTATATATGGCAGATCTCATAGGTCTCATACATATCTGTAAGGTCTACAATAGATCAATCTTTTCCAGAAAGGGAAATTTTGCAGGCCCTCTCTTATTGAGTTGTAACTGTATCGTGAGGCTTCCTCTCTTGTTTGCAGGCCTGTGTCCCATGAGGCCCTATAAAAACTACAATTTTATAGATCCAAACCATAGCCTTTAGTTTTAGGTCTTTCCACTGATCCAGAGTGTTCTGCGGTGGTATTTCATTACTTGGTTTGATCTTAAAGATTTTATTTTCACATAAATTTGTTTTAAAAGTTTACTTGAGTGCATTTGGTTGGATTGTTTCTGATTTCTTGGATAGTTTCCTTTTCTATCTAATATTTCCAGTGAATTTGGGGTGAGAATCCAATAGACACAACAACAAAACATGCCATTATTTCTTAGAACAACGTCATCATTTAGTGTTTTTGAGTGCATGAATTGGGCTCAATAGTCGGTGCAAAACCCGGTGCCAAATGGTGTGTTTAGTTGGGCGCCAGAATTAGTGGCTAGAATTGCAACGTCCAATTTGTCTTCCTTCTGTACTTCTATTTTTTATCCCAATCATGCTTCATGTTTTGCTTCATGAATAGTGTCGAAAATAGATTCTAGTTTAGATTCCCAATTTACGCCACACTTTGCTTCCATTATTACATCTTTTTTTTCTTCTAAAATGGCTTCCAAGATTGCTTCTTTTGTTGCTTCGAAATTTGCTTCCATTTTTACTTCCTTGTTTGCTACCTAAATTGCTTCTTTGTTTCTTCCTATGTAGCGCCAAGTTTTTCTTCTAATTTTTCTTCTAGTTTGGCTTCTATTGTTGCTTCCTTTTTTTCTTCAATTTTTTTTTTTTTTTTTTTCTTCTGAAGTGCGACCAGGTTTTTATCCTTAATTGGCATGAAATTTTGCTTCTAGAATTGCTTCCTTGTTAGCTCCATGGTTTGCTTCATTTTAGTTCCAAGGTTTTCTTCCTTTTTAGCACCCGTCTTTGCTTTTTTTTATGTCCAGGGTTTTCTTCCTTTTAGAGTTTGGATTTTCTTCTTAATTAACATCCAGTTTTACTTATTGTTAAGCAACCAATTTAACTTCCTACTTAGATCCAGAAATATCTCCAAGTATGGCTTCCAATTTAATGTTGAGTTTTACTTCCATTTTAGAGCCACATTTTGCTTCCATTTTAACAACTCATGTTGTTTCCTTTATAGCTTCCATATATGAATTTAATATTTTTTATTTCAGTTTAATTAATTAAATATATCATGACTCTTAAAAAACTTATATTATTATAGAGTATGTCATGAAGTATTTTATAGGATAGAGTTTATAAATATTTTTTAGGGAAACATCAATACATACAAACTAACAACATCATTATACTTATTAAATATCCATCCAAATAAAATATACAACATATAGTATATATGAAATAACAAGATAATGCTTATAACATGATGATCATCTAGAATTAAAACAAGTGAGTCAAATATACCAATATTAGATAAGTATCATGTCAAACAACTTATAGCTTAAAAAAAACAAATATCTCATTTGAAATGTATATCATAACATTTTTGGAGATCTTAAAAAAACTAGATATCACATTTCAAATTTATGTCATATCATTTGTTAGTATCCATATATTAGATTTTCAAATTTTATATCAAAGGAGTCTACATCCATTATACAACCTTCAACTCCTTCAATTGTAGAGATATTTGTTTCTAGTGTTTTGGAATCCTCTCTAAATACAAGGGAAGCATTGGACAAGTATCAAGTTATGTCTCATTTCTAGGAGGTTTTCAAATACAAAGAGTAGATGTTGGATTGTGGCATATTGTATACATCATTGTAACAGGAGATGTCTATGCCTTTGCTGGAAATCAGTTTGGTCAACTTGGCACAGGAGGAGACCAAGTTGAGATGTTTCGAAGGCTTCTAATTGGAGGTATAAAATTCATTTTCGATATAGATAAAAAGCATGTAAACAAACAAATGGAACCAATACTTCAGGCTGATGTGGTCTTAGAGGTTGTTGAAATCAGAAGTATGTGGTGGCAAAGTGTTTGAAATTTGGTTTCAAGTCCTCCAACATCTGTGGTTTCTTGTCCTCACTTAAATAGAATAGGTTAAAAAGTTGGTCCAATTGTATAAAATGGTACCACCTCAGAAATCTCATGGTCCATGAGACAGTCAGCCAGGGAGACTTGCTAGGGTGGCAAGAGAGCCCAGACGTGTACCATTTGTTGATCAGGTTCCCCAAGTTACATTATATCGACCTGACACAGTATTGCCTCAACGTGCACCATATGTTGATGCTTATGATTTGCAGGCATCGAATCCTTATGTCTCTGTGTATCAGAGGCGGGCTCTACTACCTTCATATCCATTGCCTGTGAGAAATGGGCTGGTATCAAATTTTGATTATCATGGTGTGGATCCAAGGCTTGAATATTTACACCATCAGAGAATAAGAGAGTAGACTTACCTTTATGAGATCAATAGGACTCATGTACCAAGAGAATCTGACTATGATGAAGCTGCACTGCGGAGAGCCGACTTTACATCTCCACCCGGGCGTTTATATTCTTCACTGATTGGGTCATCTTCATTGTATTGATACTGATTGAAATTTTATGATTTTTGGATGGTTTGTTTGCTTAAAATTTTGAATTGTTAATCTTTGAAGACTAGAATTATAAGGAGCTTGATAGTACATTGTCAGGCATAGCTAGAAAATTAGACAGATTCAGGATTCACAGGACGAGGCACATCATCAGGGAGAACATTTTATCCACATCTCCAATGCTGATTTTTCTATCTTTAGTTTAGACAATGGGGAACCTTAGTTGAAGCCTATATTCATATTTTCTAGCATTCAAATATTCCCCTATATATTTTGAGGAATTTATTCAAGTTTTAAGAAACCATTCTTCTCAAAATCCGAGCCAGAAATCTTCTAGTTCCAGATTTGGTGGCAAGAACATTTACTAAATGATCTCATTAATTAATGCAGAAGACATGTCATGCCTCTAGCAAGCTATTTGGTTGAGCCAAATTTTCCAAGAAAATCTGATTAAATTTCTTCTATTAGGTTTTGACCTAATTTTTAGGTCATGTAGATGTCCAAGTGTTGTTGGTCTAGAATATTTAATGGAGGAACAATGGAAACATTGCTATCTTTTGATTTAGGTAAGATATATTTTGTAAATACTGAAGGAAGAAAGGCCTTCAACTTAGTGGTTTGACTTTGTTAACATATCCCTGTTTCTCAGTTTTACAATCATCCCTAATTGAGATTTCCTAGGTAAACTAGATTATGGAATTGGTGAGTCATTAAACCCAAAAAGATGAGAAAGTGTGAGATCTGATGCTATATAAGGGATCTTGTGATATGTAAGTAGGGAGGCCCTAGAGGGTTCAAGAGAGACCAAGGAATGCAGGATTGAGACTCCTTTTCATGATTGTAAAGTAACAACTTTTTCATTTTACACTCAATGCTATAGCCCTTTTGATCATCAAACTTTCCCCTCTAATCTATTTCTTTCTTTTCTTACTTGTAAAACCTATTATCTTTGCAATGCATTGGAATTATCTTGTTATGTTGATAAGACAATGAAGATTTCACTGATTTCTTTTTCATTCCAGGACCTATTTTTAAGTACCTTATTCTTTGTTTCTGAATGACATTTAGGATCAAGAATCTTCATGTGTGGGTGAACAGATTGGGAACTTGCATACTTCTTTATTCTTATGGTTTTATTTGATTTGTTAAATTGGATACCATTGACTAAGTGAGTGTGATCAAAACTTATTTATAATTAGGAAATTGGTATTATCTTTCTTCATTTACTGCTGAAAGCTCCAACCTTTCAAAGAACCATATACAAAACCTTATACATTTATCCATAAAAAGCATTACAATAACTAAGATGTGCTAGGCTTTATCCTATAGAAGTCTAGGGGAAACTTCTAGCACTAACATCTTTTGGTGTTGTTGTCGGGGATGAAGCAGCGAAGAAACCTTCCCTGGGAGAATGAAAACGATCAGATCTTGTTCTTGATGGTGAACAAGAAGAGGACATGTGTTTGACTGCAGATCTTTCACCATGGTGACTCCACTATCTAAATATTAATAGGTGACTCCACTATATAAATATTAATAGGAAACTCTACTCGATCCAAGCATGGAAGCCTTTTTGGCTCAAAGGTTTGCTTTCTGTGATTTTCTAGATGTCATTGATTTTCCAAACCCAATTCTTAGCAGAGATGAATGGGAAGGTACCCTTCCTACATTTAAAGGCGAAGATTAGGAGGTCCCAGCTAAGCATCTGCTAGATTTTCATGAGTTTAGTCATGAATGTCAGATTGTGCATGAGGATGTCAAGATCAAGCCTTTTAGATACTCGTTGAAGGGAGCAACTCTCAACTAGTGCAGATCTCTTCCAGCCTCAAGTATTAACTTGATGGCAATTTTTCATGATGCTTAAAATATATTTTATAAAGGAAAATTTTTAGCTGAAAGCCTTTTTGAAAATTGTTGTGATATATTTGAGAAGCATATTCAACAGAAAGTAGACTTTTCTCTATTAGCAAGGATGAAAATCATGTTGTTAAGGAAGATCTTCAAGATACCATTGATGATAGGAAAGATGATTTCATAGCTGTAGATGCATTTGATCTTGTTCTTGATGCACCTGCAATTTTTTATTTGAATGGAAAATCTCATGTTTATGATGAGTATAAGGAGCAAGTGTTTCTTCAACATATTGTTGTTGATGAACCTGATAAACATAACATAATTAAGAAAGGTTATCTGCAGCTTGGTATATTTATGGTGACAGAAGCTAATCAATAGATTTATGAAAACATTCTTCCCATTAGTCATGAACAGTCAGAACCAGATTATGGCAGCTATACATTAGAAGTTGAACAAAACATAGAGAAGCAAGCAAAGGTAACCATGTTTGGTTATCAGTATACTTCTTTATTCTATGATTTAATAACTATTTATATGGATTCATGCTTCTCAAAAGTTTTCATCCTTGCAAAGTTTCAGATCAAAGAAGATGGTGGTTGTAAATATGTGTTAAAAGTTAAAATTTTGTTACACACAATGAAGTTTTCTTTGATCTTATTCTGCATGCAAGGAGTTTTTACAGTCAATTGGATGTTATCATGGTTTCATTGGAAACATGATTTCACTTGATCAAGTGACGGGATAATTGGTTAGAAGTAGGTCAGACAATAAGCTCTATTCTTCAACATTTGTTTTTGTAGTTGGCTTAGTGTAATAAGATTTGCAGAGAGTTTGTTTTCAACATTTTTTTGAAGTTTGAATAAGTTGCAGAGGTTTGGGGCCAGAATTAAAATAATATTGACTGACTCCACAACCCAATGGACTAGGCATATCATAGATGTGGATGTTTGCAGAGGAAAAATTTTGCAGGTTGCGTTGCATGGATGCAAAGAGGAAAAGGAACAATGGTATTCTTGTTCTTGATGCCTCACAGGGAGAGCATCATCCCCCAGAAGGATCCAATGTTAGTATCCAGATACTAAAATTTCAAATTTTCTCCTTGTTGTAGGAATGGGGTTATTCCTGTAGCACTGAGAAGTGTCATTCCTGAGCACCTGTATCATATATGCCAGAAGTAGTACTGAGCTTCTAACTTTCCTCGTTGGATGGAGGTATAAGAAGGGTGGAAATCCTTATTCTATTCACCTTTGAAATAGTGCTATGATGCCTTAATCGAGACTTCACGATTATTTGAAAGTTCTTGGCTGGGAGCCAATCTCCAGCACTTGTCATCAAACACAACACAGGTTAGCCACAACATTACCCTACATCAGATCCATTAAGCTCTAGTGTTGGTTCATATGGTTTTGGGTTTTTTATCATGTTGTTCATGGTTCTAATTCTATCAAAGGAGCTTGCATCCATGATACAACATTCAACTCCTTCAACTGTAGAGAGATTTGTTTCGAGTGTTTCAGAATCCTCTTTAAACACAAGGGAAGCATTGGACATGTATCGATTTATGTCTCATTTAGAGGAGGTTTTCAAATACAAAGAGTAGCTGTTGGATTGTGGCATATTGTCTACATCAGTGTAACGAGAGATGTGTATGCCTCTGCTGAAAATCAATTTGGTCAACTTGGCACAAGAGGAGACCAAGTTGAGATTTTTCGAAGGATTCTAATTGGAGGTATAAAATTCATTTTTGAGATAGATAAAAATCATGTAAACAAACAACTGGAACCAATACTTCAAGTCGATGTGGTCTTAGAGGTTGTTGAAATTAGAAATATGTGGTGGCACAGTGTTTGACAGTTTGTTTCAAGTCCTCCAACATTTGTGGCTGCTTGTCCTCACTTAAAAAAAATAGGTTAAAAAGTTGGTCCAACTTCTTAAAATGGTACCACCTCATAAGTCTCATGGTCCACAAGACAATCGGCCAGGGAGCCTTGCTAGGGTGGCAAGAGAGCCCAGACGTGTGCCATTTGTTGATCAGGTTCTCCAAGTTCCATTATATTGACTTGACACAATATTTCCTCAGTGTGCACCATATGTTGATGCTTATTCTTTGCAAGCAACGAATCCTTATGCCTTTGTGTATCAAAGGCAAGCTCTACTGCCTTCATATCCATTGTCTATGAGAAATGGGCTGGTATCAGATTTTGATTATCGTGGTGTAGATCCAGGGCTTGAATATTTACACCGTCAGAGAATAAGAGAGCATATTTACCTTGATGAGATCAATAGGACTCATGTGCTAGGAGAAGCTGACTACGGTGAAGTTGAACTGCGTAGATTTGACTTTACATATCCACCTGGGTGTTCATTTTTTTCACTGATTGGGTCATCTTCACTGTATCAATACTGATTGAAATTTTAGGATTTCTGGATGATTTGGTTGCTTACAATTTTGAATTGTTAATCTTTGAAGACTGGAATTATAAGGAGCTTGATAGTACATTGCCAAGCATAGCTAGAAAATTAAACATATTTAGGATTTACAGGATGAGGCACAATATCAGGGAGAAAGTTTTATCCACATCTCCAATGTTGATTTTTCTATCTTCCATTTAGACAATGGGAAACCTTATTCGAAGCCTATATTCATATTTTCTAGCATTCAAAGATTCCCCTACATATTTTGAGGAATTTCTTCAAGTTTTAAGAAACTAGTCTTCTCAAAATCCGAGCCAGAATTCTTCTAGTTCCATATTTGGTGGAAATAACATTTACTAAATGATCTCATTACTTAATGCAGAAGACATGTCATACCTCTAGCAAGATATTTGGTTGAGCCAAATTTTCCAAGAAAATATGATTAAATCTCTTATGTTAGGTTTTGACCTAATTTTTAGGTCATGTAGATGTCCAAGTGATTTTGGCTTAGAATATATGATGGAGGAACAATAGACATATCACTATCTTTTGATATAAGTAAGATATATTTTGTAAATACTGAAGGAAGAAAGGCCTCTGACTTAGTGTCTTGACTTTGTTAACATATCCATGTTTCTTAGTTTTACAATCATCCATAATTGAAATTTCCTAGTTAAACTGGATTATGGAATTTGTGAGTCATTAAACCCCAAAAGATGAGAAAGTGTGAGATATGATGGTATATAAGGGATCTTGTGATATGTAAGTGGGCAGGCTCGAGAGGGTTCAAGAGAGACCAAGGAATGCAGGACTGAGACTCCTTTTCATGATTGTAAAGAAACAACTTTTTCATTTTACACTCAATGCTACAACCCTTTTGATGAGCAAACTTTCCCCTCTAATCTATTTCTTTATTTTCTTACTTGTAAAACCTATTATCTTTGCAACGCATTGAAATTATCTTGTTATGTTGATAAGACAGTGAAAATTTCACTGATTTATTTCTCATTCCAAGACTTGTTTTTAAGTACCTTATTGTTTGTTTCTGAATGACATTTAGGATCAAGAATATTCCTGTGTGGGTGAACAGATTGGGCACTTGCATACTTCTTTATTCTTATCATTTTATCTACTTTTTTAAATTGGATACCATTGACTAGGTGAGTGTGATCAAAACTTATTTACAATCAGGAAATTGGTATTATCTTTCTTCATTTACTACTGAAACCTCCCACCTTTCAAAAATCCATATACATTTATCCATATAAACTATTGCAATAACTAAGATGTCCTAGGATTGACCCTATAGCATTCTAGGGGCAACTTCTAGCACTAACATCATTCATGAAGAAATTTAATTGAATTTGACAACATCCATCCTAAGCAGTAAAGTAAAATCATCATACATAATCAATATCCATTAAAAAATCATCATATATAATATTCCATCATCATATATAACTAAATCAAGTGAAATTCAAATATGCCAGTAGATCAATAACATGTCTAAATGATACATGGCCAATAGTCAACATAAGTCAAAATGATACATTTCCATATGATATAAATGAAAATGATAAATGATGTAACTCAAAATGATACATGTCAAAATGATACAACTCAATAATATGGTACTGCAAGTAAAAATGATATATATGATGGTAAACATGAAAAGAGACATCATAACGATATATCAACAATGATCCATGATGGATTCTATATGATCAATGTCATTGGGTACTACCAGCAATTGGCTAATCATTATGATCACTATCATGATCATCATCAATGTGATCATCCTCATTGTATTCCTCGGTGTCTTCTGCATATGCCTCATCATCATCATATCCCATGTTTGTATCAGACTGTTATAATCTGGATCTATCTCAAGAGGATCAACTGGATCTTCTGGAAGACCCATGTTCTACAAAAAAAAAACATTCAAAATGAAAAGTTATTATTTGTTTCATGAAATAATTATTTTTTTGTTATATTTGTAATATTACAACATATGAAACGAAACCATAATAATATTACACCATATCAAAGTCCACATACCATAATAAAATTTCAAATAAGTTACATATAAGATGTCATTCCAATCATGTAAAACATGCAACAATTCTAATAAATGTTAGTAAAGATCATAAAAAAATTTGTTATACAATTTAACTTTCAACTGTAAACTCTATTACATAACCGTAAGTGCCAACCCTCTCCATTTTGTGCTATATATCATTATGTTTTCCTCGAATATCATTTAAGAGTTAACTAGTCTATATATCTTCTTCTCTTATATTTCGCAAATGGATATATTTCTATGACCTTTTGACACTGTAATATGATTCAAAAGTCCTTTGAGAATTAACTAGTCTATAGGTAATTATGAAGATGCTCTCAATACTTAATCAACTAGACCACATCCAAATGTCAATCCTTCAAAAGAAAACATTCCATGTATATGTCAACCAATATTCACTTCCAGACATGCTCTTACTCCTATGGAATTCCCAACCTTGAATACGTTAAATAAATGAAACATTTGGATTAACTAGTGCAATTTATGAAATGATGCCTCAAGAGCAGATGGACAATGTGGTCACCTAGTCCATGCCTAAGCAAGCTTTCAACATTTTACAAAACTCAAAAGTGTTGTTCTGTTAGGTTTTTATTCCCCAAGGAGGTATTGGTCAAGAGACCTGAAATGGTTTGGGATGCGACTTGCAACTGCACATAAAGAAAAACCCGAGACTCAGATTCAAGAAACATGGACTCCAATGGATTCCTGGCATAGGATTTCAGCTAGAGAACTCCTCACTCTTAGGCTCCATGCCTCATAATTTTCTTTATTCATTGATTTCGAGAACTAGGGTTTTTCTTAGTTAGAAGCAAAACAACATTTGGGTTAAGGGGTCCAATTTATGAAACCATGCCTCAGGAACGAATGGAAAATATGGTCACCTATTCCATGGCTAAAGAATCTTGCAACATCTCACAGAACTCAAAAATGTTGATCCATTAGGTTTTTATGCCCCATGGAGATATTGGCTAAGAGTCCCTAAAATGGTCTGGGAAGTGACTTGAAGTTGTGCATAAAATGAATATCAAGAATCAGATTGTGGAACTGTCAATTCTGATGAATTCTTGGCATAGGATTTCAACTAAATAAACTCTCACTCCTAAGTTTCATTCCTCAGAAGTTGCTTTACTAATTGATTTTGAGAACTAGGGTTTTTCTCAGTTAGAAGCAATGTAACATTTGGATTAAGGGGAGCAAATTATGAAACTATGTCTCAGGAGAGGATGGACAAAGTGGTCACTTATACCATGCCTAAGAAAGATTTCAACATCTCATGGAACTCAAAAATGTTGTTGCATTAGGATTTTATCCCCCAAGGAGGTATTGGACAAGAGTCTCGAAAATGGTTTGGGATGCAACTTGCAACTGGGCATAAAATGAAAAACGAGACTTGGATTGAGGAACTGTTGACTCCGTTGGATTCCTAGCATAGGATTTCAATTGGATCACCCCTCACTCCTAGGTCCCATGCCTCAAAAGTTTCGTTATTCACCGATTTCGAGAACTAGGGTTTTGCTCAGTAAGAAGCAATGCAACATTTGGATTAAGGGGTCCAATTTATGAAACCATTCCTTAGGAGTATATGGAAAATGTGGTTACATATTCCATGCCTAAACAAGATTGAAACATCTCACATAACTAAACATTGTTGCTTCATTGGGTTTTTATGCCCCGAGGAGGAATTGGCCAAGAGTCCCTGAAATGGTTTGGGATGTGACTTGCAACTGCTCATAAAAAGAAAACCAAGGCTCACATTGAAAAACTGTCGACTCCATTGGATTCCTAGCATACGATTTATCGACTGCATGCTTATTTGGGTTGTCATCCATTTTCTTTGATGTTTCTTCTTTCTTTGATGTATCTTCCTTTTGATCTTCTAGACATTCATGCATTTCTTCCTTTGTGTAGTTTTCTTATAGTTTGTCCCAAAGCTATTTAGCTAATGAATTCCTTCGAACTTCATTTTTTTTCTTTTTAGACTTTGAAAATACCCTTAAAATTATGTTCAATTCCATTTCATTTTTTTTTTAGCTTCTTTTTTGTTGCACCCTTTGGTCTTCCTTTTGGAGTGGTGTAACCATCTAATATTGATTGTCAAATTTCAAACTCTTGTGCCTGTAAAAATTCTCTCATCCTTATGCTCCAATGAGAAACTTTTGATCAATTGAACAATGTAACTCCATATGTAAACTAAACTTCTTGAATATCCATTATCTTCCTTCTAGTGGTTAGACTGTTCCTAAAGGAACCAACTCTAATACCAATTGTTGGAATATTCACCAATAATGAGGCCGAGAGGTGGGGGGTGAATAAGTATTGAATTTTTTTTATGATTTTTAACTTTAACAAAATCATGTAAACATAAACCATTAACAATGCCATTCATAATCACAAAAAACACATAGAAAACACAATTATTTTTACGTGGAAACCCAAACCAAAGAAAACAAAAGAATACTTTTCTTACATCATGTTAAGATTGCATTCATAGAAAGCACCAACTTTCGAGATTATATAGCACCAAATGGAAGGAGGCACCAACCCCCTTATTTACAGGAACCAACCTAAAGGAATCTCCAACTCCCTGTTTTACCAACACCGACTGGAAGGAGGCACCAACCCCCTAGATTTACAAGCTCCAACTAGAAGGAAGCACCCAGTCCCTAAAGTATAGGAACCTACAAACTAAATGAAGACACAAATGTTCTCAACTAAGAATCAAATCAATAATATCAAGAATCCAGTATCTTCATACATATAGTACTTCTAACTTCACCTACATGCTTCATTCCATAGACACTACTTCAAACCCTAGCAAGCCTCATAACATCATTCCCATAATGTAATCACTGACTGAAACATCCATTCATGAAAATGTACACTAACGGAAACATCCACTCATGACAATATCACAACTTCATAGCAGATCATATTTCAACATCACAACCTCAAAAAACCATCACAAATTCATAGCAGACCATACAAAACATCACAACTTCATAGTATACCTTGAGAAGAAGAAAGAACTTAAGAGAATCCATTAGAATTATCTTGCACACCATAAAGACACCCCAAGACCTTGAGCACACCTCAGACTTGATCTCTTCATTGGTTACAATAAAAATGTAAAATTCTATCATGAATTTATAGTAATTCTATCTCCAAAAATTAGCTTAGCTCACCTCAAATTTTTTGGCTGGATTGTCGGATGGAAAACCTCATATCTCCTCATCCTTAAGGAGTTATAAGGACTTCCATATACCATTGAAAAGTTCGCAAAATAGAATTTATAACCATGTAAATGGTGATTCCATTTGAGTTATTTATGTAGGGTAAACATTCCCTCAATTATAGGGTATCCAAATTGACCACAAATAATACTTTCAACAATCTCCATCTTGTAGGTCCCCAGGGGTTTGGTCTACTGGCCAACGAATGTATTGTTAAGGTGTTTGTGTTTTTACGCAGGTCACAAGTTCAAACCTCGATTTATCCAGAGGCATTCTTGCGGGCTGTGCGATTGTCCCTAGGGGTTATAAGGTAGCCAACAGGATTCGACTGTGTGTCACGCAAGTATGATACTGTCGTAGTTGACGATTCCCCTAGTCATAAAAAAAAAAATCTCCATTTTGCAATCTTTATAATGGACATCTATAGTATTCTTCACTTGACTTTAGGGGCTTCTTCACTTGGTTTTAGGTATACTTCAAGGATCCTTGAAGGATCCATTTGTGTACAAATCAAAGTGGGCATGTGGAAACAACCAAATGTTATCTCATCCCATGAGGGCCATGCTTAAAAGCTATGCCATAGGGGTATTGTTGGGCCATGGAATTGTCATCTATTTTACATCCTCTTTCCGTATTTTTAATCCATTTTTTTCTTACCCATAACCTCATATTAATTCTTGTTAATCCATTTTAATGATCATATGAGAGATTTAGAACCAAGGTGATTTCCATTACATTTCCTTAGTATTTCATATGAATTATGGTTAAATATTAGAGAAATAACATATATTGCATTTATCTTTGAGTTAATTTGGAAAGATAATGTTCCATATAGGTTATTGTGCAAAATGTGATATCACCACAGGATGTATTTTGGTTCCCATTGTTGCAACTCCACCTGTGTTGCAACACGTCCAAGGAACCTTGATTCATTGAAACCATGAGTCATGTTGTCACATATTTTCCATTTATGGATTTATGAAACAATAACATTAGTCCAAGAAAATCAAAGATATGGGGATAATTTTGCAAGTCCAAGACAAAAGATTAGTATGAGTGGTTAACCAAGAATCTTGGAATTCTTGGGCAAAAGATCTTGGAGTTATTTATTATTTATTAATTCATAACAAAAGATCTTGGAGTTGTTTATTATTTGTTAATTATTAGCATATATCTTGGAGTTATTTATTGTTTGCTAATTATTAGCAAAGATATTGGAAGTTACTGATTAATTGCTAATTGTTAGCAAAGATCATGGAAACTATTCATTGTTTAGGAAATTGTTGTAACCATTATGGATTTATTAAATAAATAAGTGGGTTTATTAAGATATTTGTTATTTCTAGTTTCCATTAAGTTTATGTATAAAATAGAGCATTATCTCCATTATTTGGGGATGACTCTTAGAACAATGTCCAAATGTCAATGGAATAATTTAGCGAGTTTTTATTTTAATCGCAGTTTTATAATTTCCATAGTGTGAATTAATTAATTGATTTGATTTATTTTATTTGCATAGTTGTGATAGATTTATTTATTTTGATTAGATTAATTAATTAAATTAAATTATGTTGGTATAGAATAATATCAACACTCTATCTATGGAGATAGGGCCCACTCCAATAGAATAGAGTGTTGTGTATCTTAGATGGTTTCTTTGATTTCTCGTTGTATAATTTTATGAGTTCATGTAGTATTTATTTTATTTTATTATGTAACTAGCTTATTGATTCAATTTTTTCATGTAAATAGATTACTCATGAGAGGTTGTGTTTATTTATGCAATCAAATCTTCATGTCATATTTTATTTATTCATTTGTTTATAATAAATTCATTTTAGGTTAGATTGCATTCTTTTATGCCATCAATTAAGCTCTTAATGTGATTACTATATTTGTTAGTCTGGGTAATGACATGGATCATCTTGGCAAGGACTTAGTTAATTTTTTTTCTAGCAAGTAGTTAGTTAATTTCCTTTCAGCATGTGTGATTTATTTTCAGCAAGCATGGTGTGAATTTTAATTTTTGTAAGAGTAATTTAGAGTTTCAATTATGCAATTAGATTTACTACACATAGCTAGGGTTTCTTCCGGAGACAGTTGTGTCATACTCTGTTAAGAACCAAATATCAATATAGCAAAGAAAAACCTCAGAATAAGTACTCAACGCCTTGAAAAAGAGAGAAATTCAGATAATAAGCCTCTTCGAGGGGGCAACCTCCTTATGCCCACATAAATCTACAATTCCAAGATGATTCCAAATGAAAATGTCTCCTTGGTATATAATAATAATAATAATCTATTTTTAAGGTCACGGTTAAGCCAACACACCAAATTGGTGTATGAGACCCCCTTGTTTGTGGTACAAGGGACCCCCCTTCACCCAACGATTTGACTGGTAAAGTCTACGAAGGTATACATACCCTACCCCCCTCTGGATTTGAACCTGTGACCTATTAAGAGGAAAGACATATTCTTAACCATTAGGATACTAGGAGGTATAATTACAGCTAATGGAATAAAGATGACATAAATAAAATAACATTACTAATGTAATATCCCCAATTAAGGGGTAATGAGCCACTATTAGGGCTTAACATGCCCCTCCCCTTGATACAAGTGTTGCACACAATGCTTGAGTAAATATGGATTCTTCTGTATAAAAGACTCATCTTCCCGAGTGGAATCTTCAACCGATCATTTCCTTCATTTAATGAGATACTCTGAAATGGATCTATTCCTTAACTGGCAAACCCTTGTGTCAGTGATGGCTTCAGACTCCAATATGATTTTTCCTTCCTCATCAAGTTCTATAAATATAGTTTGAACTGGGATCTTGTCGCCTATAACCTTCTTTAAGCATGAAACATGGAAAACTGGGTGTACTCATGAAGATGCAGGAAACTCCAATTTGTATGTCATAGTACCGATATTTTGCAACACCTTATAAAGGCCATAATACTTTGGTGGTAATTTATTATCCTTTTTGGCTTGCTTGAGGTACATATGTTTGTATGGTTGTAGTCTTAAATATACCCAATACCCTACTTCAAAACTTCTTTCACTATGATGCGATTCTGTGCCATGGCCAGGTTGTCCTTTAAGATTTGGAGAACTTGTTGTTGATGCTCGATGTGATCTTCCACTGCTTCAACCTTATATTTTTCTTTTAAAGAAGAAGTGATGGAAGGAGGGTTGTATCCACAGAGTTCCATAAATGGTGTCATTTTTGTTGCAGTATGAAAGGAAGTGTTATACCACCATTTTGCCAAGGGTAACCATTTGAACCATTGTTTTTGTTTATTAGAGACAAAGCAATGAAGGTAGCCCTCCAGACATTTGTTCACT
The DNA here is from genome assembly GCA_000966675.3 of Picea glauca. NCBI lineage: Eukaryota > Viridiplantae > Streptophyta > Pinopsida > Pinales > Pinaceae > Picea > Picea glauca. The sequence continues at coordinate 321,776 of JZKD02S2280633.1, read as the reverse complement.
ATCTTGGTTTTTCCATTAGATTGAGGATGATAGGACGAGCTATGAGCCAATTGTGTACCCAAACAAGAAAATAATTCTGTCCAAAAATGTTCAGTGAAGATGGGATCGCTGTCACTTACAATAATCTTTGGGCTGCCATGTAGCTTTTGAAATGTCTCCATGAATTCCATGGAAACTATACTATCTTTTAAGGGATGAGAGAGTGCACAAAAGTGTGCGTACGTGGTCAGTCTATCAACAATCACCATGATGACACTCTTTCCTTCAGGCTTCACTAACCCTGTGATGAAATCCATGGAAGCCTCCTCCCAGCGCTAACCTGGGATGGCTAATGGTTGTAAAAGACCTGGGTTCTTAATTTTTTTCCTCCTTACTTTGTTGGAAAACCAAACATTCTGCAACAAACCTTTGAACATCAGTTTTAAGGCCATCCCAAAAAAGTCCTTCTTGACTCTATGGTAGGTTTTCAAAAATCCTGAGTGCCCTCCTACTGGAGAGGTGTGTGATTCCAATAATACCTTTTTTTTTTATTTGGGAGTTATTACATAAATGGAGATATTCTTTTGAGATAGGGTTACCTAAGATTAAGATGGGCCAGGGAATATTAGTTCAACATACTTTTTCATCAATACATGTAGTCACATAATGGAGATATTCTTTTGAGATAGGGTTACCCAAGATTAAGATGGGAAAGGGAATATTATTTCAACACAAGTAAATAATATTTTTTCATCAATACGAGTAGTCACATAATGGAGATATTCTTTTGAGATACGGTTACCCAAGATGGCTGAGCGAATATTAGTTCAACACAAGTAAATAATACTTTCTCATCAATACAAATAGTCACATAAGTGGAGATATTCTTTTGAGAGAGGGTTACCCAAGATTAATATGGGCTAGAGAATATTAGTTCAACACAAGTAAATAATACGTTTTCATCAATACAAGTAATCACATTATTAAGTGAACTTTTAATAATTTCAATTGATATTTTTATACAAATATTTTCATCAATACAAGTACTCACATTATTAAGTGATTTTTTATAATTTTTATAAATTTTAATTGATGTTTTTATATAAGTAGTCAGATCATTAAGTGAAGTTTTATTAATTTCAAATGATGTTTTTATGGAATTAAAATTAGTAAGAAATTAAATAAGTTTATTTACAAAATATTAATAGGTTTCCTATACTAGTTATCTTAATAAAAATTATTTTAATTAAAGAAAAGAAAAATTGGAGTGTCGTAATTAAGTTATTAAGTTTATACATCTATCTAAGTGGTACAAAACAAAAAAAAACCACCATTCATCAATATCACACACTCATCATCCATCCACCACTTTTGGGTTCTCTTATTTACATTTGGGATTAAACATGGGTGGGTGCAAGTTAAAAATGGTCTTTCATGATACATTAGTGGCAATGAAAACATGGAAAAACAACAATATGTTAACTTGGAAGGTTTATTCAAGGTGTTTTTACAATGAATTTGAAAAGGGTGTAAAAATGTAGGAAATTGAATTAATTTTAAGAATATATGATTTTTATTTATAAAATTTGTGAATAACTATGTGAAATTTTTCCAACATTGCTATGTTATTTTTCAAGCAAAATATAATGTATGTCTTGGAGTACCTTAATGATTGCATTTCCTTAAAAAAATGTATATTTGTAGAGAACCCATTATTCTATTGTGGGGTATTTTTTCAAAATTTATAATATTAATTTCATGGTTTTTTTTAAATATTAAAGTCAATATATCCTTGAAATTACAATGTCTTGGTTAGTGTAGGCCACAAGGGTATTAACATTATCAAACAATTATTTATCTTTTAGATTGTAGATCTTAATATTCTTCTAGTGCCCCTTATAACTTATTTAAAAAATGGTTGAGTTGATAAAAAGTTAGAGTAGAAATAAAAGTGGTACTCATTTTACAATTATGATATATGTCAAGACAAAAATAGTAAACAATATCAATTTTCTTTGAAATTATATATTTGGAATCAACATAGTCAACTATATTTGTGTATGTAGTTTCATCGACAATAGATTTGTGTGGCCTATAGAAAAAGAAAAAAACATAAAAAATAGAGATATTGGGAGGTATTCATAAAAAATAAGGTTTCAATGTATATCTCGAATCTAAATTTGAAGCAACTAACTAAGCAAACATGTAACCTAGAGTTGTCATTCTTGCCCACAAAACATTTGAAATGGATATAACACGCACGTGCTCCTAAGAATGTGCATGTTCTCTTAAGAATGTGCATGTTCTCTAATAACACACGTGTGTTCTTGGAACATGTGCATAGTCTTATTCCTAAGTTTATAATTCTCTCGCTTTCTCTCTTTCTCCCCCCCTCTCTCCCTCTCTCTCTCTCTATCCGTCCCTTTTTCCTTCTCTCCTCTCATCCATCTCTCTCTCTCTCTCTCTCTCTCTCTCTCTCTCTCTCTCTCTCTCTCTCTCTCTCTCTCTTGATTGATTGATATAGCCTTAATTTCCACCCTATAGGCCAGAGAGGAATCCATTAGAAGATAGAATCCCTAATACATATTTTTCCTAAAGTTTTACCCCTTCTGGAGCAGTTTTGGAGGCCCTCGCGAGACACCTAGTAGACAACAAGCAAGGTCCTCGGTGGACACTAGTGGCTCAACAGACGAGGCACTGTCACACTTCTAGAAATGAGGAGTTACGAGGTGATAGTAAAGGGATGAGTTGGATATGCATGTCAAGGGTTTAGGAACTCACATAATTCGAGTCTATAGTTGCCTCTAGAAAATATAGAAGCCTCTCCCAAACCTCCTCCAAGAGATATATAATGAAGTCAAGATTTGGACACGAGGACGAAGAATTCAAATTTTTATTATGATGTCCACCTATAGAGGTATCCATAATCACAACCATAATTCAGTGATCCTAGCCTTACCAAGGAGTTGTAAGGAGAGGCAAGGAGCAAAGAGGTTAAAGGAGGATGCATGTCCATCAAGTTCAGGTATGAATTGACGTGTATTCTCTATATTTCATTAATGGATCAATTGGTTTTCCCCATGAATGTTTGTCTTTGATACATAGATATTCATATTTGGTTTATATTTCTATAGATCATGTCATATCCAAGATAAATCTAAGATTCTAACACTAGGAGGATAAGTAAAATAGTATTGTTTTGTTTTTGGTTTGCAGGAAGTAGGTTGTAGAAGCTAGAGCTGGAAATTTACGATTGCAGGAGCCAAGAATAAACTAAGGACAAATTTCAGGAAAAGATAAGGAATTCACTCATCTCCTTTTGTAATGATATTATTGCTTGTTTCTAGGAGAAACATAAGAAATCTAGCCGATTCCTATCTAGGAATGGCAGGCCAATCCTAGGGAGATCTTACTGATTATGCAGTGAGATCCTTGAGAGAAAAAATCCCATAGCCTTAATTTCCACCCGATATGCTAGAGAGGAATCCATCAGAAGACAGAATCCATAATACATATTTCTCCTAAGGTTTGACCCCTTCTTGAGGAGTTTTTAAGGCCCTCGCGGGACAACTAATAGACAATAAGTGAGGCCCTCACTGGACACTAGTGGATCAATAACATAGGCACTATCAAACTTCGATAATTAAGGAGTTATAAGGTAATATGTAAGGGATGAGTTGGATCTTCGTGTCAATGGGCTAGGAACTCACATCATTTGAGTCTCTAGTGGCCTCTAGAAGATCTAGAAGTCTCTCCCAAACCTCCTCCAAGAGTTATATAACAAAGGAAATACTTGGGAAAGAGGAGGAATAATTAAGAGTATTTTTATGCTGTCAATTGCAGAGTTATCCATTATCACAACGAAAAGTCAGTGAGCCTCACCTAGCCAAGGAGCTGCAAGGAGAGGCAAGGAGAAAGGAGGCTAAAGGAGGATGCATCTTCATCAAGTTGGCATATGGATTTACATGTATTGTCTGTGTTTCATTAATATATCATTTTTTTTTCCCGATGAATGTTTTTCTTCGATATAAAAATATGTATATCTGGTTTATATTGTTATATATCGGGTTAGATCCAAGCTATATATGGGATTCTAACACTAGGAGGACAAGTAGAAGGGTATTGTTTCATTTTTGGTGTGCAAGAAGCAGGTTGTAGAAATTGGAGCTAGAATTTCAAAACTACAACATGAAGGAATACACTAAGGAAAAACTTTAGGAAAAGGTAATCCATTCTCTGATCTCCTTGTGTAATGATCTTATTGCTTGTTTCTAGGAGAACTGTAAGAAATATTGTTAAATTATGAGTTTGATTGCTTATGCAGATTAATTCTTTTATTTTCTTCAATACTTTGATTCCATCTTAATACACCTCAACAATACCAAATCATAACCGAATAGAAATAACTAGGTAGATAAGTAAGAATTCACATCAACAACACATATACCCCGGGGAAACCCTGTACAGGGAGAAAAACCCTAGAAAACGATACTCCTTTATTGCATTAATAAGGTAATATCACTTACAAATATCCACAATGAATGTTCTTCTCTTAAATATCTTTCCAAGATGACTCTGAGCTGACAAAGACCTAAGAGACTTTGCTGAAATACACCTCTAATATGTTTCCTCTATTGTTGACATACAATAGTGATATGTTGTTGATATACACCTCTGATATGAAACCTCTATTTTTGATATACAACAATGATATGCTTCTTTGGTACGATGTCTCTTTATCACTGGTATGCTCCTCTATTGCTTCACCCTTAACTTGCATATCAAACTATGTTGAAGAGAGGGTTCAACCTCTACTTATATAGGATGAAGAGGGGAAGAGAGAGGCACGAAATAGTAACATGTTGCATGGTTTAATCATAACTCAACTTCATACTTTAGTTCAAACTTAGAGCTAGACTTGAGAATGGTATACTTTGGTTCGAAAATAGAACTAGACTTGAGACTTCAGTTACAACTCAACATTACACTTTAGTTCAAAAATAGAAATTGACTTAAGACTTCGGTTGCAACTCAACATTACACTTTAGTTCTAAAATAGAACTAGACTTAAGACTTCATTTACAACTCAACATTATAATTTAGTTCTAAAGTAGAACTAGACTTAAGACTTCAGTTACAAATCAACATTACACTTTAGTTCTAAAATAGAACTGGACTTGAGACTTCAGTTACAACTCAACTCTTTACAAGGCAATTCAAAATTATCTTCATGGTGGATAATGTTACTCATGCCAACGCACTAGATCAATACATTTATATCATTTGCAATATTGGAAATATCTTTTGTTTCTAGCTCATAGGAATTTTACATTCAACCAAAATTTTGCTAGATGCCTTGACTTTTGCTCATGGCTCAAAAGGCTTGACTAGACTCACAGAAGTTGTATGTTCCCCCTGAAATTTTCACTAGTCTATCTATGCTCACATAGGTTGTTCGTTCCCCCTGAATTTTTCACTAGACTGTTTATGATCACAGAGGTTGTACGTTCTCGTTCACTTTTGCATTAGACTCACATAACATCTCGTTTGTCCTGACTTTTGGTTTGACTCACAGAGGTTGTACATTCCCCCTGGCTTTTGTCAATACCTCATAAGACTAGTTGATTCTCCAAATATCCCTTGCTAGCCTCAGGGTGGCCCATATGACCTCTCATTGGAGAATGACTATGGATGATGACAAATTTAACATTCCCTCTCAGCGAGGGAGTCATTCTCAGCCACACCAAGATTGCCTCTCAGCTGCACAAATTTTCTCGAGGTAAGCTGCTTGGTTAGGATATCAACTACCTGCTCGCTCGTGGCTATGTACTGTAACTTTACAGTTTTTCTCTCGACCAAGTCTCGGATGTAGTGGTACCTCATGTCAATATGTTTTGACCTGTCATAAAATATTGTCTTCTCTATCAATTTTATGCAACTTTGACTATCACAGTGAACCACCGTCGTCTCGAGCTTGTCACCAAACAACCCATAAACAAATTTTTTGAGCCATACTGCTTCCTTGCTAGCATCACTTGCTGCAATGTACTCATCCTATGTTGTAATCTGTGCAATGGATCCCTGCTTCCGGCTTGACCAAGAGATCATAATGAATCCTAAACTAAAGCAGTATCTAGAAGTACTCTTCTGATCCACTGGGCTTCTTTCCTAGTCAGCATCTGCATACCCATGCATAAATAAACCACCACTAGATGTATATCTCAGACCATAAGTAATGTTCCCTTTGAGATATCTCAAGGTGTGCTTTGCTGCCACCTAGTGTTGTTGTCTTGGTTCAATCATGAACTGACTCATTGAAATCATTGCATATCATATATTTGGTCTAGTGTGGATAATGTACACCAATGATCCAATCAGTTGCTTATACATGGTGGGATCCACCAAATCTGAACCTATATCAGACTCATGTAGCTACCTTAGGTTGGTAACCATTGGAGTAGACATGGATTTCCAATCCATCATACCAAACCTCTTTAGTACATCCACTGTGTATTTTCCTTGTGCCAGAAATATCTCGCCCTGTCTTTTCCACACTTCCAATCCTAGGAGGCAATGCATCAAGCCTAAGTCTTTCATATTGAATTATGAGGTTAGCTCCCTCTTACACCAAGCTATTATCCCTTCATATCCTATTATAAAGAGATCATCAGCATACAAGATTCGTATAACAGGTTGGTTACTTCTTACCTTGAAGTACATATTTGCATCAACATCACTTTTATGAAAGCCCATGCTTTTAAGAAAGCCATCAATCCTATCATACCAAACTCTGGGAGCTTTCTTAAGACCATACAAGGCCTTCCTTATCTTGCATACATGAGTTCCTTTGTTATGAAATACAAAAACATATGGTTGTTCCAGAAATACCTCATGTTCAATCTTTCCGAGAAAGACCTCATGTTCAATCTTTCCATTCAAGAATGTTGTTTTTACATCCATATGATGTAGCTTCCAACCAAGACCAGGAGCTAAAGTAATAATAGTTCTAATGGAGGTATACCTGGATATAGGGGCAAAAGTCTCTTCGTAGTCAATTCCTTCTTTCTGAGTGAAGCCTCTAGCTACAAATCTTTCTTTGAACTTTTCCACACTTCCATCGGCTGTATGTTCAATCTTATAGATCCATTTAGGAGAAACCATTGATTTGTCTTTTGGCCTTGGCATAATGTCCCAAACATTGTGCTTTATAATAGACCTATATTCCTTAAGCCTAGAATCCTTCCATGCTTGTAATTTATCTTCTTCTTCAAATGAAAAAGGTTCGGCATCACTAATGCTTCTCATCAGTGCAACATAGCATCCAAACCTATGAGGCCTCTTCCTTTCCCTGGAAGTTCCTTTGGGGGAAACTATCCTTTCTGCTTCCTGCACTATTTCTTTAATCCACCCTGGATTCCTTTTGGTCATAGGTTCTTCAAGAGTTATTTCTAACACTTCAACAAATTCTAGGGGCTCATTACTTGTCCCTTCATGAGGTTTCCCCCTCTGATCATATGAATCTTCATTTTCATAAGAGGGTGAAGCTGGCTGAAGTGCTTCTAATTCCTGCTGAAGTTCTATGGATTTCTTAAATGGGGCTTCCTCATGAAAGGTCACATATCTTGTTACCTTTGTTTGCCTCTGGCTTGGTACATAAATCCTGTAAGCCTTGGAGTTCTCACCGTACCCCACAAAAACCCCTTTCTTTTCTAAGCGTTCCATATTTGTCCTCTTTTTCTTAGGGACATGAATATACACAGGACACCCAAATATCCTTAGATGCCCTACTTCAAGTTTGGTCCCTGAGAAGACCTATTCAGGAGTCTTGTCCTTCAATATAACATGTGGACACCTTTTCTGAATATACATGATAGTGGAGGTAGATTATACCCATAAAGAAATTGGCAGATCCTGGTCAAACATCATTGCTTTTGTTGCCTCACAAATTGTCCTCTAGGCAACTCCATTTTGTTGAGAGTTATATGGCATGGTCAACTATCTCTTGACTCTTGTTGACTTGCATAAATCCTCAAATTGGAGAGATTCAAACTCTCCTCCATTGTCTTTTCTAAGGATTATTATGTGTTTCCCTGTCTTCTTTTCAATCAAAGCCTTTATAATCTTTGAATTTATCAAATGTGTCACTTTTAGCTTTAAGGAAATATATCCAACATTTTCTTGAGTAATCATCAATAAAAATGATATAATACAAACAACCACTGAGTGAGGGAGATGACATGGGACCACATACATCAAAATGAACCAGATCTAAGATGCCTTGAGCTCTGTTGTCACTACTAGGAAATGCTTTCTTTCTATTTTTACCTAGCATGCATCCCTTACAAATTTCATTTTTACTAAGAGAAATAGAGGGCATGCCACATACCATGTTCTGTAGATCTGGAAGAGATTTGTAATGAATATGTCCAAGTCTTCTATGCCGCAATGCGGTGGAGCTATTCGCATCATGAACCAATGCCTGAATTGACTGTCCTGACACGATGTACATTCCTCCACTGTGAGTTCCAATGGGTTCTTTTGTACTTAAGTGGTTACCTTTAGCCCATAGTAGTGCCTTCTTTTCCTTGAAGATCACCCAATATCCCTTTTCCTCAAGGATTGAAACTGATAGTAGATTCTTCTTGAGTCCTAGAACATATAATACTTCATCAACATGAAGTCTAGCCCCAGATTCCAATCTGAAGGAGATAGAGCCTACTCCCTCTATCTTGTAACATTTTTCATCCCCAAGCTCAGCCTTCTCTGCAAAATATTTTGACTCGAAATATGAGAGGATCCCCTTGTACCCTGTCATGTGCTTTGATGCACCACTGTCTAATAACCAAGTTTTCGACCCCGTGAAAATTGAACTGGATAAGGAAGAAACCAAGTAATATTCTTTTTTGTTTTCTTTCTCATTAGAAGGAGTTTTCTAATTTCTTTTGGATTCATCATCCTCAACAATTGAGGCATGATGTTTCCATTTCCTAGGATATTTCTTTCTAAACCAAAAATCTTTAGAAAAATGACCCAACTTATTACAACTAAAGCATTTAATCTTAGATGTATCAATATTCTTGCCTTTGAATGTACCTTTGGTTTTTGGATTCCTCTGAGAGCCTTTCTGCAAACTCCCTTTCTTCTTTCCCTTGAATCTTGATGCTAAAGCTGAGTGCTCTTCTTCATTGGCTTGTTCCTGGTAGCGGTGTGACTCTCCTCCTAGAGAAAATCATGCCATAACCTCTCAAACATGGGCTGAATCTCTCTCCCACTTACACTAGATAAGAAGGTCTCCCATGCAAAAGGAAGACTGCCAAAAATGGCCTGAACTAAATCATCATTGTCCACTGTCACCCCTGTGACCAAAATATGATCTCTTATCTAGGTTATCCTGGAACAGAAAGATGCCACTGATTCATATTTCTCCATCTTCAAATACTTAAGCTCATGCTTAAGTGTCATGTTTTTACGTGGAGCTTGTTTCTCATACAGATTCACCAAGGTATCCATACAGTCCTTGGAATTCATTAACGAAGTCATTGCATGCATTAAACTGTCTTTGAATGAGTAAAATACGATTCTCTTGTCCTTTGCTTGACTCTTCCTGAAGGTCATTCTTCCTGCATTATTCGTGGTTTCCTCCACCACTGTGGTCACATAGTGCTCAAGATCATGTTCCTGCATGATATTTGTTATCTGGAGTTTCTACACATTGAAGTTGGTAGCTCCTTTGATCATTTCCTCAACCCTCACTGAGATGGAGAATGCCATGGAACTCACACTAGAAACTTAATCAATAAATCTTGGATATGTGTGTACATGTTAGTGTACTTCAACACGTTTAACACACCCTAAGCTCTGAGGCCATGTTAAATTATGAGCTTGTTTCTTATGCGTATTAATTCTTTTATTTTCTTCAATACTTTGATTCTAGATTAATACACTTCAACAACACCAAATCATAACCGAATAGCAATAACTAGGTAGATAAGTAAGCATTCACATCAACAACACATATACCATGGGGAAACCCTATATAAGGAGGAAAACCCCAGAAACGATATTCCTTTATTGCATTAATAATGTAAGATCACTTACAAATATCCACCATGAATGTTCTTCTTTTAAAGATCTTGCCAAGATGACTCTTATCTGACAAAGACCTAAGAGACCTTGCTGAAATAAACCTCTGATATGTTGGCTCTATTATTGATATACAACACTGATATGATGTTGATATATGCCTCTAATATGCAACATCTATTGCTGACATACAACACTGATATGCTTATTTGGTATGCTACCTCTTTATCATTGATATGCTCCTCTATTTCTTCACTCTTAACTTACATATCAAAATGTGTTGAAGAGATGGTTCAACCTACGCTTATATAGGCTGAAGAGGGGAAGAGGAGTGGCTCACATAAGTAACATGTTTGCATGCTTTAATCATAACTTAGCTTCATACTTTAGTTCAAACTTATAACTAAAATTGAGACTGGTATACTTTAGTTCGAAAATAGAACTAGACTTGAGAATTCAGTTACAACTCAACATTACACTTTAGTTCGAAAATAGAACTAGACTTGAGACTTCAGTTTCAACTCAACATTAAACTTTAGTTCTAAAATAAAACTAGACTTAAGACTTCAATTACAACTCAACATTACACTTTAGTTCTAAAATAGAATTAGACTTAAGACTTTAGTTACAACTCAACATTACACTTTAGTTCTAAAATATAACTAGACGCGAGACTTCAGTTACAACTCGACTCTTTACAAGGAAATTCAAAATTCTCTTCATGGTGGATAATGTTATGCGTGCCAACGAACTAGATCAATACATTTATATCATTTGCAATATTGGGAATATTGTTTTATTTCTAGCTCATAGGAATTTTGCATTCAACCTAACATTTTCTAGATGCCTTGACTTTTTCTCATGGCTCACAAGGCTTGACTAGGCTCACAGAGGTTGTATGTTCCTCTTGACTTTTTCACTAGTCTATCTATGCTCATAGAGGTTGTACGTTCCCCCTGACTTTTTCACTAGATTGCTTATTCTTACAGAGGTTGTACATTCCCCCTGACTTTTGCATTAGCATCACATAGCATCTCGTTCATCCTAACTTTTGGTTTGACTCACAGAGGTTATACGTTCCCCCTGGATTTTTTTAATACCTCACAAGACTGGTTGATTCTCCAAATCTCCCTAGCTAGCCTCAGGGTGTCCCATATGGCCTCTCATTGGAGAATGACCATCGATGCTGCCAAATTTAAAGAATATATCCCATTATTGTATACAATTTATAAGCCAATCCTAGGGATATTTTACTAATCATTTAGTCATATATTTCTATGATTAAAAATCCCATAATGGATTAGAGACTGCACTGGGGAAACATTCTTCTCTATTTCAGTCTCTTTTCCTACATCTTCCTCTAGCTTTGTGATTTTCATTCGCGTCTTCTTCTATTTCAGTCATTCGAGGGTCTAGATAGGGTAGATATGATAGGTCTGATACATATCTGTAATGTCTGCAACAAATCAATCTTTTCCAGAAAGGTAAATTTTGCAGACCCTCTCTGATTGAGCTGTAACTGTATCATGAGGCCTCCTCGCTTGTTAGTAGGCCTGTGTCCCACGAGGCCTTATAAAAAATGCAATTTTATAGATCCAAACCATAGCCTTTAGTTTTAGGTCTTTCCTCTGATCTTGTGTGTTCTGCAGTGGTATTTCATTACCTGGTTTGATCTCTATTTAAAGATTTTATTTTCACATAAATTTCTTTTAAAAGTTTACCTGAGTGCATTTGTTTGGATTTTTTGTGACTTCTTGGATAGTTTCCTTTTATGTCTGATATTTCCAGTGAAGTTGGGGTGAGAATCCAATAGACACAATAAAAAAACATGCCATTATTGCTTAGAACAATGTCAGAATTTAGTGTTTTTGACTGCATGAATTGGGCTCAATAGCCGGCGCAAAACCTGATGCCAAATGGTGTGTTCAGTTGGGCGCCATAATTAGTGGCTAGAATTGAAACATCCAATTTTGCTTCCTTCTGTACTTCTATTTTTTCTCCCAATCATGCTTCATGTTTTCCTTCATGAATAGTGTCGAAAATAACTTCTAGTTTAGCTTCCCAATTTATGCCACACTTTTCTTCCATTATTGCATCTTATTTTTCTTCTAAAATGGCTTCCAAGATTGCATCTTTTGTTGCTTCGAAATTTGCTTCCATTTTTACTTCTTTGTTTTCTACCTAAATTGCTTCTTTGTTTCTTCCTAGGTAGTGGCACGTTTTTCTTCCAAGTTTTCTTCTAGTTTGGATTCTATTGTTGCTTCCTTTTTTGCTTCAAAAAATAATTCTTTTTTTTCTCCTGAAGTGCGGCCAGGTTTTTCTCCTTAATTGGCACCGAATTTTTCTTCTAGAATTTCTTCCTTGTTAGCTCCATGGTTTTCTTCATTTTAGTTCCAAGGTTTTCCTCCTTTTTAACACCCGTCTTTACTTTTTTTTTATGTCCAGGGTTTTCTTCCTTTTAGCATTCGGATTTTCTTTTTAATTAGCATCCAGTTTTACTTCTTGCTAAGAAACCAATTTAACTTCCTACTTAGATCCAAAAATATCTCCAAGTATGGCTTCCAATTTAATGTTGATTTTTACTTTCATTTTAGAGCCACATTTTGCTTCCATTTTAACAACTCATGTTGTTTCCTTTATAGCTCCCATATATGAATTTAATATTTTTATTTCAATTTAATTAACTAAATATATCACGACTCTTAAAAAACTTATATTATTATAGAGTAAGTCATATTTCATTCGAAGTATTTTATAGGATAGAGTTTATAAATAATTTTTAGGGAAACATAAATACAACATCATTATACTTATTAAATATCCATCCAAATAAAATATACAACATATAGTATATATAAAATAACAAGATAATCAATATAACATGATGATCATCTAGAATTAAAACAAGTGATTCAAATATACAAATATTAGATAAGTATCATGTCAAACAACTTATACCTTAAAAAAAACAAATATCTCATTTGAAATGTATATCATAACATTTTTGGAGATCTTAACAAAAACAGATATCACATTTCAAATTTATGTCATATCATTTGTTAGTATCCAGATAATAAATTTTCAAATTTTCTCCTTGTTGCAGGAATGGGGTTATTCCAGTAGCACCGAGAAGTGTCGTTCCTGAGCACCGGTATCGTATATTCCAGAAGTATAACTCAACTTCTAACTTGCCTCATTGGAAGGAGGTATAAGAAGGGTGGAAATACTTATTCTATTCACCTTTGAAACAGTGCTATGATGCCTTGATCGAGACTTCACGATTATTTTAAAGTTCTTGGCTGGGATCCAATCTATAGCACATGTCATCAAACACAACACAGGTTAGCCACAACATTACCCAACATCAGATCCATTAATATATAGTGTTGGTTCAGATGGTTCTGGGTTTTTATCATGTTGTTCATGGTTCTAATTATAACAAAGGAGCCTACATCCATGATACAAACTTCAACTCCTTAAACTGTAGAGATATTTGTTTCTAGTGTTTTGGAATCCTCTCTAAGCACAAGGGAAGCATTGGACCAATATCGAGTTATGTCTCATTTCTAGGAGGTTTTCAAATACAAAGAGTAGCTATTGGATTGTAGCATATTGTCTGCATCACTGTAATGAGAGATGTTTATGCCTTTGCTAGAAATCAATTTGGTCAACTTGGCACAGAAGGAGACCAAGTTGAGATGTTTTGAAGGCTTCTAACTGGAGGTATAAAATTCATTTTTGATATAGATAAAAAGCGTGAAAACAAACAAATGGAACCAATACTTCAGGTTGATGTGGTCTTAGAGGTTGTTGAAATAAGAAGTATGTGGTGGCAGAGTGTTTGACATTTGGTTTCAAGTCCTCCAGATCTTGTGGTTGCTTGTCCTCACTTAAACAGAACAGGTTAAAAAGTTGGTCCATCTGTTTAAAATGGTACCACCTCAGAAATCTCGTGGTCCACGAGACAGTCGACTAGACAGACCTGCTAGGGTGGCAAGAGAGTCCAATCATGTATGATTTGTTGATCAGGTTCCCCAAGTTCCATTATATTGACCTGACATAGTATTTCCTCAGCGTGCACCATATGTTGATGCTTATTCTTTGCAAGAATCGAATCCTTATGTCTCTGTGTATCAAAGGCAGGCTCTACCGCCTTTAGATCCATTGCCTGTGAGAAATGGGATGGTATCAAATTTTGATTATCGTGGTGTGGATCCAGGGCTTGAATATTTACATCATCAGAGAATAAGAGAGCATATTTATCTTTATGACATCAATAGTACTCATGTGCCAAGAGAAGCTGACTACGGTTAAGTTGCACTACATAGAGAAAACTTTAAATCTCCACCTGGCGTTCATATTCTTCACTTATTGGGTCATCTTCACTGTATCGATACTGATTGAAATTTTATGATTTCTAGATGATTTGTTTGCTTACAATTTTGAATTGTTAATCTTTGGAGACTAGAATTATAAGGAGCTTGATAGTACATTGGCAAGCATAGCTAGAAAATCAGACAGATTCAGGATTTACAGGACAAGGAACAACATTAGGGAGAAAATTTTATCCACATCTCCAGTGCTGATTTTTCTATCTTCAGTTTAGACAATGGGGAACCTTATTCGAACCCTATATTCATATTTTCTATCATTCAAATATTCCCCTGTAGATTTTGAGGAATTTCTTCAAGTTTTAAGCAACCAGTCTTCTCAAAATCCGAGCTAGAAATCTTCTAGTTCTAGATTTTGTGGCAAGAACATTTACTAAATGATCTCAATAATTAATGCAAAAGATAGGTCATACCTCTAGAAAGCTATTTGTTTGAGCCAAAATTTCCAAGAAAATCTGATAAAATCTCTTTTGTTAGGTTTTGACCTAATTTTTAGGTCATGTAGATGTCCAAGTGTTGTTGGTCTAGAATATCCGATGGAGGAACAACCGCCACATATCTATATTTTTATATAGGTAAGATATGTTTGGTAAATACTAAAGGAAGAAAGGCCTCCGACTTAGTGGCTTGAATTTCTTAACATATCCCTGTTTCTCAGTTTTACAATCATCCCTAATTGAGATTTCCTAGGTAAACTAGATTATGGAATTGGTGAGTCATTAAACCCAAAAAGCTGAGCAAGTGTGAGATTTGATGCTATATAATGGATCTTGTGATATGTAAGTGGGGATACCCAAGAGGGTTCAAGAGAGACCAAGGAATGCAGGACTGAGACTTCTTTTCATGATTGTAAAGAAACAACTTTTTCATTTTACACTCAATGCTACAACCCTTTTGATGAGTAGACTTTCCCCTCTAATCTATTTCCTTCTTTTCTTACTTTTAAAACCTATTATCTTTGCAATGTTTTGAAATTATCTTGTTATGTTGATAAGACAATGAATATTTCACTGATTTCTTTCTCATTCCAAGACTTGTTTTTAAGTACCTTATTCTTTGTTTCTGAATGACATTTAGGATCAAGAATCTTCCGGTGCGGGTGAACAGATTGGGCACTTGCATACTTATTTATTCTTATGGTTTTATCTACTTTGTTAAATTGGATACCATTGACTAAGTGAGTGTGATTGGAACTCATTTACGATAAGGAAATTGGTATTATCTTTCCTCATTTACTGCTAAAACCTCCAACCTTTCAAGAAACCATATACATTTATCCATAAAAACCATTGCAATAACTAAGATGTGCTAGGCTTGACCCTATAGAATTCTAGGGGACACTTTTAGCACTAACATCTTTTGGCTTCATTGTCGGGGATGAAGTAGCGAAGAAATATTCCCTGGGAGAATGACATAGATCAGATCTGCTTCTTGATGGTGAACAAGAAGAGGACATGTGCTTGACTGCAGATCTTTCACCATGGCGACTCCACTGTCTAAATATTAATAGGCGACTCCACTGTATCCAAGCATGGAAGCCATTTTGGCTCAAAGGTTTGTTTTCTGTGATTTTTCAGATGTCATTGGTTTTCCAAACCCAATTCTTAGTAGACATGAATCGGAAGGTACCCTTCCTACATTTAAAGGAAAAGATTGGGAGGTTTCGGCTACGCATCTGCTAGATTTTCATGATTTTATTCATGAATGTCAGATTGTGCATGAGGATGTCAAGATCAAGATTTTCAGATACTCGTTGAAGGGAGCAGCTCTCGACTGGTGTAGATCTCTTCCATCCTCGAGTATTAACTCATTGACAAGTTTTCATGATTCTTTCAATATATTATATAAAGGAAAATTTTTAGTTGAAAGTCTTTTTGAAAATTGTTGTGATATATTTGAGAATCATATTCAGTAGAAAGTAGAATTTTCCTCTGTTTGCAAGGATGAAAATCATGTTGTTAAGGAAGATATTCAAGATACCATTGATGATAGGAAATATGATTGCATAGTTGTAGATGCATTTGATCTTGTTCTTGATGCAAGTGCAATTTTTTATTTGAATGAAAAAGCTCATGTTTATGATGAGTATAAGGAACAAGTGTTTTTTCAGCATATTGTTGTTGATGAACCTGATAAACATAACATAATTGAGGAAGGTTATCTACAGCCTACTATATTTATGGTGACAAAATCTAATCAACAAATTTCTGAAAACATTCTTCCCATTAGTCATGAACAGATGAAACTAGATTATGGCAGCCATAAATCAGAAGTTGAAGAAAACATCGAGAAGCAAACAAAGGTAACCATGTTTGGTTATCAATCTGTTTATTTCTTCTATGATCTGATAGCTATATATATGGAGTCATGCTTCTCAAAATTTTTCATCCTTGCAAAGTTTCAAATCAAAGAAGATGGTGGTTATCATGGTTTCATTGGAAACATGATTTCACTTGATTAAGTGACGGTATAATTGGTTAGAAGTAGGTTAGGCAATAAGCTCTCTTCTAGAGCATTTGTTTTTGCAGTTGGCTTAGTGTAATCAGATTTGCAGAGCATTTTTTTTCAACATTTTGTTAAAGTTTGAATAAGTTGCAGAGGTTTGGGGCCAGAATTGAAATAGTATTGACTGACTCCACAACCCAATGGACTAGGCATAGCATAGATGTGGATGTTTGCAGAGGAAAAATTTTGCAGTCTGCGTTGCATGGATGCACAAAGGAAAAGGAACAGTGGTCTGCTTGTTCTTGATGCCTCATAGGGAGAGCATCATCCCCCAGAAGGATCCAATTTTAGTATCCAAATACTAAATTTTCAAATTTTCTCCTTGCTGCAGGAATGGGGTTAGTCCCGTAGCACCAAGAAGTGTTGTTCCTGAGCACCGATATCGTATATGCCAGAAGTAGTACTGAGCTTCTAACTTGCCTCATTGGAAAGAGGTATAAGAAGTGTGGAAATCCTTATTCTATTCACCTTTGAAACAATGCTATGATGCCTTGATCAAGACTTCATGATTATTTGAAAGTTCTTGGTTGGGAAACAATCTCCAGCACCTCTCATCAAACACAACACAGGTTAGCCACAACATTAACCAACATCAAATCCATTGATTTCTAGTGTTGGCTCAAATGGTTCTGGGTTTTTTATCGTGTTGTTCATGGTTCTAATTCTATCAAAGGAGCCTGCATCCATGATACAACCTTCAACTCCTTCAAATGTAGAGATATTTGTTTCTAGTGTTTTGGAATCCTCTCTAAGCACAAGGGAAGCATTGGACAAGTATCGAGTTATGTATCATTTCTAGGAAGCTTTCTAATACAAAGACTAGTTGTTGGATTGTGGAATATTGTTTGCATCACTATAACGAGAGATGTCTATGCCTTTGTTGGAAATAAATTTGGTCAACTTGGCACAGTAGGAGACCAAGTTGATATGTTTTGAAGGCTTCTAATTGGAGGTATAAAATTTATTTTTGAGATAGATAAAAAGCATGTAAACAAACAAATGGAACCAATACTTCAGGTCGATGTGGTCTTAGAGGTTGTTGAAATCAGAAGTATGTGGTGGCAGAGTGTTTCACATTTGGTTTCAAGTCCTCCAATGTCTATGGTTGTTTGTCCTCACTTAAATAGAATAGGTTAAAAAGTTGGTCCAACTGTTTAAAACGGTACCACCTTAAAAATCTCGTGGTCCACGAGACAGTCGGCCAGGGTGACCTACTAGGGTGGCAAGAGAGCCTAGACGTGTACCATTTTTTGATCAAGTTCCCCAAGTTCCATTATATCGACCTGACACAGTATTTCATCACTGTGCACCATATTTTGATGCTTATTCTTTGCAAGCATCAAATCCTTATGCCTTTGTGTATCAAAGGCAGGCTCTGCCGCCTTCAGATCCATTGCCTGTGAGAAATGGGTTGGTATCGGATTTTGATTATCATGGTGTGGATACAGGGCTTGAATATTTACACCATTGGAGAATAAGAGAGCATATTTACCTTGATGACATCAATAGGACTCATGTGCCAAGAGAAGTTGACTACGGTGAAGCTTCACTGCGTATATATGACTTTACATCTCCACCCGGGTGTTCATATTCTTCACTGATTTTGTCATTGTAATATACCAGATATAAAAAGTATGCAGAGCAGAAATAAAATGCTAGAAATGGAAGAATAACAGTAATATAAGAAGCATAATCTCCACAATAACACATAAATGTTATAAGAACAACAAAAGAAATAGCACTTTGATTCAGAAAGCAATGTTTATGGGCCTCTTCGAGGGGGAAACCTCCAGTCGAGAAGCTCTCTGTTACAATAATCTCCAAGATAGGGTTTTCATATGCTCGACCCTTATTTATACTAAATATGTCTATCAAGAGAGGCATCTAGAGGAAGATCCTTCTAGAAGCGGAAGCTTCTATTAGGTCTTCTTACATCCGCCTTATTCTATTTTATTGAAAGGCCTTATTAATATTGACCTTTATTACATATGAATATACTGCTCTACCTATGTGCGGGTTAGGACCCTAACATGTCTTACCCCTTAAAAACAACCGTGTCCTCAAGGCTTGAGATGTGGAAACTGTTGTAGAATGGTAGTTGGTTCCCAAGTGGCATCTGTTGGAGTTGTATCTTTCCACTGGACTAGCACTTCCTTGATGGTTCTCTGACACAGGTGATGCTCACGCTGGTCCAAAACTGCTTCTGGCTGTAGCCAAATGGATCATTCTTCAGCTAACTCGGGAAGGTTGGTTTGAATTTGGCACCCAGTTCCAATCACCTTCTTTAAGCATGAAACATGAAAAACATGATGTAGCTTTGAATGACTAGGCAGAGCTAATTGATAGGTGACTTGTCCCACACGCTTGAGAACTGTATAAGGACCATAAAATTTGGGCGCTAGCTTCTGACAATGCTCGACCTTGAGGGAAGTTTTCTTGTATGGTTGCAGTCACAGAAACACCTGATCCCCTTCTGCAAATTGACATTCAAAGAGACCTTGATCTGCTTTTTGCTTCATGTGATTTTGTGCCATGACCAAGTTCTCTTTGAGGGTACATAGAATATCCTCTTGAACTGTAAGTGTTTGGTCAACCGTCTAGAACTTCGAGGTACCTGGTAAGTATGAGAGAACTGAAGGTGGCTTCTGTCCATATACCGCTTCAAAAGGATTCATGCGTGTAGCTGTATGGTAGAAGTGTTGTACCACCATTCAACTAGGGGTAAACATTGAACCCACTGAAATGGATTTTCAGAGGCAAAACACCTCATATATGTTTCCAAACACTTGTTGACAACTTCCGTTTGACCATCAGTTTGGGGATGATAAGTTGTGCTGAGATGCAATTGGGTGCCCTGTAGCTTGAACAGTTCTTTCCCAAAATTTCTTGTGAAAGTTGGATCACGATCATAAACAATAGAGTGTGGCATGCCATGAAGCTTGAAGACCTAGTCCATGAAAATTTGAGCCACCATGGATGCATTAAATGGGTGTTGAAGAGTGCAGCAATGAGCATACTTGGAAAGGCGATCCACAACCACCATTATGACTGATTTATTTCCTGATTTGTGTAAGTCAGTAATAAATTCCATAGAGATATCCTTCCAAATAACAGGTGGAATCGGAAGCGGTTGTAGTGTGCCCAGATATTTGACTGTTTCTCCCTTGTTGCATTGACACACATCACATTCAGTGACAAAATTATGGATGTCCTGTTTCATACCATCCCCCAAAAAACAACGTTTGACCCTGTCATAATTTTTGGTGAACCCGGAGTGCCCCACTGTGGGTGTAGCATGAAGCTCAGAAAGTACCATGGATTTAAGCTTTGATTGTCTACTTAAATACAAACGACCTTTGTATCGAAGCTCATCCTGGAGCCAAGAGTACCATGGAGGAGCTGGAGCATTGGTTTGCAATTGCTGAATCAAATGCAAACTTGTGGGATCTTGTAGCCATTCCTGGCGAACAACTTGGAGCCAATTTGGTACAATGAAGGAAAGAGAAAAAAGGGATCCTTCTTCTTCATATTTTCGAGACAGTACATCCGCCACCACATTGTCTTTGACTTTCTTGTAAATGATCTCATAATCATATCCAAAGAGATTAGTCACCCATTTTTGTTTCTCTCGAGAGGAAATGTGTTGTTCCATAAAGTACTTGAGACTTTGATGGTCTATCTTAATTTGAAAATGTTTCCCCAAGAGATAAGGGCACCACAGATCAACGACATGCAGAATAGCCAACATTTCCTTTTCATAGATGGGTTTGCACGGATTCCTTTCAGATAGTTTCTTGTTGGTGAAGGCCAAAGGTCGAACCTCTTGCATAAGGACAGCACCGATTCCTTACCCTGAGGGATCACATTCCAACACAAAGGTATTTGTGAAATTAGGAAGGGACAGAGCCAGAGTGGTGCACATGGCCATCTTCAAGGTTTGGAAAACTTGAGTAGTGGCTGGAGTCCAAGTGAAAGAGTTCTTCTTGAGGAGAGCAGTGAGAGGTGTTGTAATATTTCCATAATTCTTAACAAACTTTCGATAATACCTTGTTAAGCCCATAAATCCACGTAAGATTTTGAAAGTCTTTGGGTGCGACTAGTCTAGCATAGATTCAATCTTTTTTGGATCCACCCCAACACCATCCTTGCCAACCAGATGACCCAAGTATTCTACTTCTGAGGCACCAAAAGAACATATATGCTGTCTTAGAAAAAGTTGGTGTTGAGAGAGTAGATGGAGAACTCGATCCACATGAGTAAGATGTTCTGTCCAGGTTTTGCTATAGATGAGGATATCATCAAAGAAAACTAAGAAAAAATGACGCATAAAGGGACGAAAGACATGAATTGTTGAAAAGTCAACAAGAAACATGTGTCTAATTTAGTTTTCCCTTAATTAAATTAGACAATAAATATTAATCTATTATCTCATTCATAACTAAGTGATTTGGAATTGTAACGAAATTATAAGTGTAGTTAAGTGAGTTAATATCACTTGTACTAGTTGTAA
Organism: Picea glauca; assembly: GCA_000966675.3. Taxonomy (NCBI): domain Eukaryota; kingdom Viridiplantae; phylum Streptophyta; class Pinopsida; order Pinales; family Pinaceae; genus Picea; species Picea glauca. Next base: position 300,308 of record JZKD02S2280633.1, on the reverse strand, counting down.
CTAAACATGCACTAGTGAGAGTTCAATTAATCAGTGAACTCACATGCAACTGAAGATTCGCCACAGTTAACTACATGCATGTCAGTTCCAATGGAGATCCAGTTGAGATAACAGGTGAAAGGGACAGTTTGGCTATCAGTTGTGATTTGTTCACACATGCAATGAATATGCTTATGAGCATGTGCAAACGAGGCAATTGTAATTTCATTCGATTCATTGTGAGAATTCAGATTGCAGATTTTGTGTAGAGGAGGCAGGCTGTCTGGAAACAGGAATTGGCGCATGTATTTGCTAATTTTTGTATGACCGTGTGAGACGATTGTATTGTACTGAGAGCTCTTGGATTAGAGTTTTGTATGAGATTCTTTCATGATTCATGATATACATAATATATGATAGTGGGGTTTTTAGCTTTACGCTTTCCCGATAAAACTTATTGTGTTATGTGTTATTGATATTTCACTTTGTGCTTATGGTTTTGATCGTGGTTTAAATTGCTTCCGCAAAAGTAATAGTAGAAGCGATTCTATATTTAACAATAGAGGAACTTGTTAGATCAAGAGAATCGCAGGAATACATTAATTTGTATCGTAATTTCTACATGATTCACGAGGCTTTGGAATGTGGAGGGGGAATTACACAAGACAAAGGGCATGAAAAAAAACTCATAGTGGCCCTCATGAGTTTGAAAGGCCGTCTTTGGAATGTCTTCCTCTTTCATACATATTTGGTGATAGCCCAAGCGAAGATCAGGTTTAGTAAAGAATTGGGTGCCACTCAATTCATCCAGGAGGTCATCAATGACAGGAATGGGAAATTTGTCTTTAATGGTTAGTTTGTTGAGGGCACAGAAGTCAGGAAACATTCTCCAAGAACCTTCTTTCTTTAGGACCATGAATATAGGAGAAGAGTAAGGGATCGTACTAGGGTGGATAACACCTACATTAAAGAGTTCCTAGACCATTTTCTCAATTTCATTTTTTTTTGAAAAGGGGTGGCGATACAGACAGATATTGGGAGGAAGGCTTCCGGGTACAAGGGGAATGGAATGATCATGAACACCATGGGAAGGAGGGAGTCCTTGGGGAGTGGAAAATACCATTTGATGTTTAGACATGAGGGCTTGGAGGTCTTGTGGTACCAGGGGTGTCTCTATTGCTTGTATGGCATGGAGTTGGGCAATGCCACCAGAATGACCCTTTTTGAGCATCTTTTTGATGCGATGGGAACTAATGACCTTAGATGAACCAACGGTGATGCCTTGGAATTTATATTGGTGGCCTTCCTGGTTGAATTTCATGGTTAATTCCTTAAAATCCATGCGAATGGGACCCAAAGTCCTTAGCCAGTCTTCACCCAACACAATGTCACAACCGCCCATGTCGATAGAAAACATATGGGATTTTAGGTGGTAGCCATCTATTTGGAGACACACAATTTTACATTTCCCTCCACATTTCATGGAACCACCATTGGTAATAATAATTTGGAAATTGTTGATGCCATGGATGTAGCAATGAGTTTCTTGGGCAATGTGATGATGAATAAAATTATGGGTGCTTCCACTATCAACCAGATTGATGACCGTCTGATGCTTGATGTAACCGATTAACTTGAGGGTTTGCGGGGCAGAGAATCCAGTGAGAGCATTGAGGGAAATGATCGGTTCCACTTTAGGAGGGTATAAGGGAGGGGTTATGTCAGTGATTTTAGGTGACTCAAACACAAGGGGAGTTTCAACATCCTCTTCTGAAATATCCTCAGAGATGGCCATAAAAATCTTTTGTTCCTTACACTTTTGGCCTGGGAAATATTTTTCATCACAATTATAACAAAGGCCTTTGAGTTGGCATTCATCCATGTCATCCCTGGTCAATTTTTGGATCTTTAATGGGGCGGAGTGAGTAGTGGGATTTACGAGCTTAGGGTGAGGGATAAAGGAGGGTTTATGGTTTTGAGAGGATACAACCTGTTGTGCTTCTTTATCTTTTTTAGTATCCTCCACCCAACTTGAAGGTCGAGCCATGAGGACATGGGCCCAAATCTCATCCTTGAGGCCACTGATAAAACACTCTCCAAAGAAAGCATCAATCATGCCCTCTATTTGAAAATCCAGGCGCTCAAAGGAAGCTATGAAGTCTTCTATTGTTCGTGATTGTTTCAACTTTGTCAAATGGCCCATATGGTTGGTGTTAGTGTCAAATCGTTCATAAAGCTCAGTCACAACTTGGGTCCAAGCAATATACCCTTGACATGAATTTTTTCTCCATTGGCACCATTGCCAACGTTCTTGATCTAGATGGAGAACACCATATCGGAGTTTGGCCAAGTCATCTGTAATGTCATATAAATAGAAATAATGTTCCATTTGGGTTACCCAACCAGTGGGGTCAGAGCCATCAAATTTGGTAACATCCACCTACGGAAGGAGTAGGTCACATTGAAAGTGATGGTGCTGAAAGGTATGCGAATGGGAGGAATGTTCACCTTCAGTCTTTGGAGGTGCGTCAGAGAAAGGGTTATCTGTAGGGATCTTCAGTTTGGTGCAGAGTGATGCAAAGATAGATTCAAGTTGGGTGGTCAGTTCTTGTTTGACTTCCTCCATTGAGGACTACATGGTTGTATTTATGGTTTTATTAATGGATGTATCGATGGAGGCAACAATGGCGCTGAGTTGTTTCACTTCTTTTTGGGTCTCGAGGAAACCTGATTGCAAGGTGTTGAAGCGAGCTTCCAGGTCTTGGCTATGGGTATGGGCCATGAGGATGGGTGAACTGAAAAGGGGCAGGTGGGGTCAAATTTGTTTTCCGAAAAATTATATGGACGAATGTGATAAGGGTGACGAGATGGATCCAATGGAAGAGGTCTCAAATAATGGTGAAAAAAATTCCAGACTTTTTTTTTTTTTTTTACACTTTCGGAGTTATACTCCGGTCTGAAGAATACTACAACGATGAAATCCCCAAATGCTTAACCAGTAAGAAAAGCGTAGTGATTTGGAAACCCGAACACAATTGTGTGACAACAGATCTTGTATGTTTTAATTTGTTTATGTTTCTGTCCCCCAAGGGTTAGGTATTCAAGGGTTCTATAGACAAGGGTTTTCCCTATGCTATAGCTCTTTGATATACATGTAGGGTCCAACAATAGTACTCGGCCCAATATCTCAGGGAACTAACTAAGGATGATATACCATACCCTTAGTTGCTACTCGACTACCCAGGTGCTAGAGAGTATCTTCCTAAGTGGTATTCTCAGTGGCACTATAGCAGTTAGGCGACCGATCAATTTATCTAAAGAGGGCTTCAGGAAATCTAGGTCGATTCTGTACACAGGTGATGTCTGATGCACTACCACTCGAAGGGGTACCAACAGGGGTTACAAGGGTGGCCAACAAATGTGCGCTTAAGAACCACTTGTATTTCCTGCATGTATGAATCCCTCAACCACATGTTTATGCGCGTAATGACAGATCTCTATGGCTTAAAGACGTCGGAATATGTCTCTACCTTGAAAAAAAAATTCCCACAATTTCTTCCAAGGAAAGTGCTCTGATACCACTTGTAATATACCAGATATAAAAAGTATGCAGAACATAAATAAAATGCTAGAAATGGAAGAATAATAGTAATATAACCAACATACTCTCCACAATAACACATAAATGATATAAGAACAACAACAGAAATAACACTTTGATTCAGAAAGCAATGTTCACGGGCCTCTTAGAGGGGGCAACCTCTAGTTGAGCAGCGCTCTGTTACAATAATCTCCAAGCTATGGTTTTCATACCCTCGACCCTTATTTATACTAAATATGTCTATCAAGAGAAGCATCTAGAGGAAGATCCTTCTATTAGGTCTTCTTACATCCGCCTTATTCTATTTTATTGAAAGGCCTTATAAATATTGACCTCTATTACATCTAAATATATTGCTCTACCTATGTGCGGGTTAGGACCCTAACAGTGATCTTCACTATATTGATACTGATTGAAATTTTATGATTTTTGGATGATTTGGTTGCTTACAATTTTGACTTGTTAATATTTGGAGACTAGAATTATAAGGAGCTTGATAGTACATTTCCAGGCATAGCTAGAAAATCAAACAGGTTCAGGATTTACAAGACGAGGCACAACATCAGGGAGAAATTTTTATCCACACCTCCAGAGATGATTTTTCTATCTTCATTTTCGACAATGGGGAACCTTATTCGAAGCCTATATTCATATTTTCTAGCATTCAAAGATTCCCCTATATATTTTGAGAAATTTCTTCAAGTTTTAAGTAACCAGTCTTCTCAACATCCGAGCCATAAATCTTCTAGTTCCATATTCGGTGGCAAGCACATTTACTAAATGATCTCATTACTTAATGCAAAATACATGTCATACCTCTAGAAAGCTATTTGGTTGAGCCAAATTTTCCAAGAAAATCTGATTAAATCTCTTCTGTTAGGTTTTGACCTAATTTTTAGGTCATGTAGATGTCCAAGTGTTATTGGTCTAGAATATCTTATGGAGGAACAATAGACATATCACTATATTTTGATATAGGTAAGATATATTTTGTAAATATTGAAGGAAGAAAGGCCTCCAACTTAGTGGCCTGACTTTGTTAACATATCTTTGTTTCTCAGTTTTACAATCATCCATAATTTTGATATTTCTTAGGTAAACTGGATTATGGAATCTGTGAGTCATTAAACCTAAAAAGATGAGAAAGTGTGAGATATGATGGTATATAAGGGATCTTGTTATATGTAAGTGGGGAGGCCCGAGAGGGTTCAAGAGAGACCAAGGAATGCAGGACTGAGACTCCTTTTCATGATTGTAAAGCAACGACTTTTTCATTTTACACTCAATGCTACAGCCCTTTTGATGAGCAAACTTTTCCCTTTAATATATTTCTTTCTTTTCTTACTTGTAAAACCTGTTATCTTTGTAATGCATTGAAATTATCTTGTTATGTTGATAAGACAGTGAATATTTCACTGATTTTTTTCTCATTCCAAGACTTGTTTTTAAGTACCTTATTCTTTGTTTCTGAATGACATTTAGGATCAGGAATCTTCCTGTGTGGGTGAACAGATTGGGCACTTGCATACTTCTTTATTCTTATGGTTTTATATACTTTGTTAAATTGGATACCATTCACTAAGTGAGTGTGATCGGAACTTATTTACAATTAGGAAATTGGTATTATCTTTCTTCATTTACTACTGAAACCTCCAACCTTTCAAAAAACCATTGCAATAACTAATATGTGCTAGGCTTGACCCTATAGTAGTCTAGGGGAAACTTCTATCACTAACATTATTCATGAAGAAATTTAATTGAATTTGACAACATCCATCCTGAGCAGTAAAGTAAAATCATCATACATAATAAATATCCATTCAAAAATCATCATATATAACATGTCATCATCATATATAAATAAAACAAGTGAAATTCAAATATTCCAGTAGATCAATAACATGTCTAAATGATACATGGCCAACAATCGACATAAGTCAAAATGATATATTTCCATATGATATAAATGAGAATGATAAATGATGTAACTCAAAATGATACATGTCAAAATGATACAACTCAATAATATGGTACTCCAAGTGAAAATGATACATATGATAGTAAACATGAAAAGAGACATCATAAAGATATATCAGCAATGATCCATGATGGAGTCTATATGATCAATGTCATTGGCTACTACCAACAATTGGATCATCATTATGATCACTTGCATGATCATCATCATATCCCATGTTTGTATCAGACCATTATAGTCTGGATGTATCTCAGGAGGATCTTCTGGAAGGCCCATTTTCTACAAAAAAAAAACATTCAAAATGAAAAGTTATTAATTATTTCATGAAATAATTAATTTTATGTTATATTTATAATATTTCAACATATGAAACGAAACCATAATCATATTACATCAAATCAAAGTCCACATACCATAAGAAAATTTCAAATAAGTTACAGATAAGATGTCATTCCAATGATGTAAAACATGCAACAATTCCAATAAATGTTAGTAAAGATCATAAAAAAATTTGTTATACAATTTAACTTTCAACTGTAAACTCTATTATATTACCGTAAGTGCCAACCCTCTCCATTTTGTTATATGTATGATTATGTTTTCCTCGAATATCCTTTGAGAGTTAACTGGTCTATATATCTTCTTCTCTTATATTTCACAAATGGATATTTTTCTATGACATTTTGGCACTGCAATATACTTCAAAAGTCCTTTGAGAATTAACTAGTCTATAGGTAATTATGAAGATTCTCTCAATACTTAATCAAATAGACCACATCCAAATGTCAATCCTTCCAAAGAAAGAATTTCCATGTATATGTCAAACAATATTCACTTCCAGACATGCTCTTGTGCATATGGAATGCCCAACCTTGAATACGTTAAAGAAATGCAACATTTGGATTAACAAGTCCAATTTATGAAATGATGCCTCGAGAGAAGATGGACATTGTGGTCACCTAGTCAATGCCTAAGAAAGCTTTCAACATTTCACGAAACTAGAAAATGTTGTTCTGTTAGGTTTTTATTCCCCAAGGAGGTATTGGTCAAGAAACCTGAAATGGTTTGGGATGCGACTTGAAACTGGACATAAAGAAAAACTTGAGACTCAGATTCAAGAACCATGGATTCCAATGGATTCGTAGCATAGGATTTCATCTAGAGAACTCCTCACTCTCAGGCTCCATGCCTCATAATTTTCTTTATTCATTGATTTTGAGAACTAGGGTTTTTCTTAGTTAGAAGCAATGCAACATTTGGGTTAAGGGGTACAATTTTTGAAAGCATGCCTCAAGAGCGAATGGAAAATATGGTCAAATATTACATGCCTAAACAAGCTTGCAACATCTCACAGAACTCAAAAATGTTGATCCATTAGGTTTTTATGCCCCACGAAGATATTGGCCAAGAGTCCCTAAAATGGTTTGGGATGTGACTTGAAAATGTGGATAAAATGAAAATTGAGACTCAGATTGTGGAACTGTCAATTTGGATGGATTCTTGGCATAGGATTTCAGCTAAAGAAACTCTCACTCCCGAGTTTCATTCCTCAGAAGTTGTTTTACTGATTGACTTCGAGAACTAGGGTTTTTCTCAGTTAGAAGCAATGTAGCATTTGGATTAAGAGGACCAATTTATGAAACTGTGTCTCAAGAGAGGGTGGACAAAGTGGTCACTTATACCATGCCTAAGGAAGCTTTAAACATCTCATGGAACTCAAAAAATTTGTTGCGTTAGGATTTTATCCCCGAAGGAGGTATTGGTCAAGAGTCCCAAAAATGGTTTGGGATGTGACTCACAACTAGGCATAAAACAAAAACTGAGACTTGTATTGAGGAACTGTCGACTCCGTTGGATTCCTAGCATAGGATTTCAACTGGATCACCCCTCACTCACATTCCTGCATTTCTTCCTTTGTGTAGTTTTCTTATAGTTTGTCCCAAAGCTATTTAGCTGATGAATGTTGGTTGTGGAGTCTGATTATCTTCCTGATTTAGAGGTCTTTTACTTTCAACTGTGTTTATACCCCATGAAGTATTTACACCCCAGAAGTATGTACACTCTTCCACACGAGGGAGTGCAGAGGGGAAGTATGGACCGTTCATTATAAGGTCGCAGATCTAACAATAGATATTATTTTAGGGTTTTTTTTCCCTAGAAGGAAACCCTCTTTTATGAGGGAAATGTATTGCGGCTATGTATGTTGGCGAGTATTGTTATCTGAGAAGAGGAGACTGTGAGAGAAAGAAGAGGAAGTTACAGCGGGTTTTTTTGTAGGTTGTATCCATTCATTTTGCTGGATAATAATAAAGAAAGGACCTAGCAATTTCTCTGGTGGATGTAGCCCACACTGGGTGAACCACGTAAATCTGTGTCTCTCTTGTATTGTGTATCTTCTGTGTTTTGTTTCCGCATTTGTTTTATTTTTATTGCTCTGTGGTCCTGTTTTTCTAACAATGAATGCTTTCCAACTTCATTTTGTTTCTTCTTATACTTTCAAAATCCCCTTATAATTATGTTCAATTCCATTTCATTTTATTTTTGTACCTTCTTTTTTGTTGCACCCTTTGGTCTTTCTTTTCGAGTGGTGTAACCATCTAATATTGATTGTCAAATTTCAGACTCTTGTGCCTGTAAAAATTCTCTCATCCTTATGCTTCAATGATAAAAGTTTGATCAATTGAACAATGGAATTGTATATGTAAAGTAAACTTCTTGAATATCCATTATCTTCCTTCTAGTGGTTAGACTGTTCCTAAAGGAACCAACTCTGACACCAATTGTTGGAATATTCACCAATAATGAGGCTGAGGGGTGGGGGGTGAATAAGTATTCAACAATTTTTATGATTTTTAATTTTAATAAAATCATGTAAACACAAACCATTAACAATTCCATTCATCATCACAAAAAACCCACACAAAACACAATTATTTTTACGTGGAAACCCCAACCAGAGAAAACAAAAGAATGCTTTTCTTACATCATGTTAAGATTACATTCATAGAAAGCACCAAATTCCAAGATTCTATAGCACCAAATGGAAGGAGGCACCAACCCCGTTATTTACAGGCACCAACTTAAAGGAATCTCCAACTTCATGTTTTACCAACACCGACTGGAAGGAGGCACCAACCCCCTGGCTTTATGAGCTCCAACTAGAAGGAAGCATCCAGTCCCTAAGGTATAGGAACCTACCAACTAAATGAAGACACAAATCCTATCAACTAAGCGCCAACTCAATAATATCACCAATACAAGATCTTCATACATATAGTACTTCTAACTTCACCTACATGCTTCATTCCATAGACACTACTTCAAACCCTAGCAAGCCTCACAACATCATTCCCATAATGTAATCACTGACTGAAATATCCATTCACGAAAACGTAAACTAATGGAAACATCCACTCATGAAAACATCACAACTTCATAGCATATCATATGAAAACATCACAACCTCAGGAAAACATCACAACTTCATAGCAGAGCATACAAAATCATCACAACTTCATAGTATACCTTGAGAATAAGAAATACCTTAAGAGAATCCATTAGAATTATCTCACACACCATAAAGACACCCCAACACCTTGAGCACACCTCAGACTTGATCTCTTCATTGATTACACTAAAAATGTAAAATTCTATCATGAATTTATAGTAATTCTATCCCTAAAAATTAGCTTAGCTCACCTCATATTAATTCTTGTTAATCCATTTTAATGATCATATGAGAGATTTAGAACCAAGGTGACTTCCATTACATTTTTTTAGTATTTCATATGAATTATGGTTAAACATTAGAGAAATAACATATCTTGCATTTATCTTTGAGTTAATTTGGAAAGACAATGTTCCATACAGGTTATTGTGCAAAATGTGATATCACCACAGGATGTATTTTGGTTCCCATTGTTGCAACTCTGCATGTGCTGCAACACATCCAGGGAACTTTGATTCATTGAAACCATGAGTCATGTTGTCACATATTTTCCATTTATGGATTTATTAAACAATAATATTAGTCCAAGAAAATCAAAGATACAGAGATAATTTTGCAATTCCAAGACAAAAGATTAGTATGAGTGGTTAACCAAGAATCTTTGAATTCTTGGGCAAAAGATCTTGGAGTTATTTATTATTTGCTAATTATTAGCAAAATATCTTGGAGTTGTTTATTATTTGTTAATTATTAGCATATATCTTGGAGTTATTTATTATTTTCTAATTATTAGCAAAGATATTGGAAGTCACTGATTAATTGCTAATTGTTAGCAAGGATCATGGAAACTATTCATTATTTAGGAAATTGTTTTAACCACTATGGATTTATTAAATAAATAAGTGGGTTTATTAAGATATTCGTTATTTCTAGTTTCCATTAATTTTATGAATAAAAGAGAGCATTATCTCCATTATTCGGGGATGACTCTTGGAGTAATGTCCGATTGACAATGGAATAATGTAGTGAGTTTTTATTTTAATCATGGTTTTATAATTTCCATAGTGTGAATTAATTAATTGATTTGATTTATTTTCTTTGCATAGTTATAATAGATTTATTTATTTTGATTAAATTAATTAATTTAATTAAATTATGTTGATATAGAATAATATGAACACTCTATTCTATGGAGATAGGGCCCACACCAATAGAATAGAGTGTTGTGTATCTTAGATGGTTTCTTTGATATCTCATTGTGTAATTTTATGAATTCATGTAGTATTTATTTTATTTTATTATGTAACTAGCTTATTGATTCATTTTTTTCATTTAATTAGATTACTCATGCGAGGTTGTGTTTATTTATGCAATCAAATCTTCATGTCATATTTTATTTACTCATTTGTTTATAATAAATTCATTTCAGGTTAGGTTGCATTATTTTATGCCATCAATTAAGTTCTTAATGTGATTACTATATTTGTTAGTCTGGGTAATGACATGGATCATCTTGGCAAGGACTTAGTTAATTTTTTTTCTAGCAAGTAGTTAGTTAATTTCCTTTCAGCATGTGTGATTTATTTTCAGCAAGCGTGGTGTGAATTTTAATTTTTGTAAGAGTAATTTAGAGTTTCAATTATGCAATTAGATTTACTACACACAACTAGGGTTTCTTCAGGAGACAGTTGTGTCATACTCTGTTAAGAACCAAATATCAATATAGCATAGAAAAACCTCAGAATAAGTACTCAATGCCTTGAGAAAGAGAGAAATTCAACTAATAAGCCTCTTCGAGGGGGAAACCTCCTTATGCCCACATAAATGTAAAATTCCAAGATGATTCCAAATTAAAATGTCTCCTTGGTATATATAGGAGACTAGGAGGTATAATTACAACAAATGGAATAAAGCCGACATAAATAAAATAACATTACTAATTTAATATGCCCCAATTAAGGGGTAATGAGCCAATATTAGGGCTTAAAATTCCCCTCCCCTTGAGACAAGTGTTGTCTGCAACACTTGAGTAAACCTGGATGCTTATGTATAAAACTCTCATCTTCCCAAGTGGAATCTTCAACCGGTGGTTTCCTCCATTTAATGAGATACTCTGAAATGGATCTATTCCTCTGCTGGCGAACTCTTGTGTCAATGATGGCTTCAAGCTCCAATATGATTTTTCCTTCCTCGTCAAGTTTTGGAAATATAGTTTGAACTGGGATCTTGTCGCCTATAACCTTTAAGCATGAAACATGGAATACTGGATGTACTCGTGAAGATGCAGGCAACTACAGTTTGTATTCCATAGTACCAATCTTTTGCAACACCTTATAAGGGAAATAGTACTTTGGTGATAATTTATTATCCTTTTTGGCTTGCTTGAGGGACATCTGTTTGTATGGTTGTAGTCTTAAAAACACCCAATCCCATACATCAAAACTTCTTTCACTACGATGTTGATATGCTTGTTGTTTCATGAGATTTTGTGCCATGGTCAGGTTGTCCTTTAAGATTTGGAGAACTTGTTGTTGATGCTCGATGTGATCTTCCACTGCTTCAACCATAGATTTTTCTTTTAGAGAAGAAGTGATGGAAGGAGGGTGGTATCCATAGAGTGCCATAAATGCTATCATTTTTTTTGCAGTATGAAAGGAAGTGTGATACCACCATTCTGCCAAGGGTAACCATTTGAACCATTGTGTTTGTTTATCAAAGAGAAAGCAACGAAGGTACTCTTCTAGAAATTTGTTCACTATCTTGGTTTTTCCATCATATTGAGGATGATACGATGAGCTATGAGCCAATTGAGTACCCAAACAAGAAAATAATTATGTCCGCAAATGTCCAGTGAAGATGGGATCTCTGTCACTTACAATAATCTTTGGGCTTCCATGTAGCTTTGGAACTGTCTCCATGAATGTGGTGGCAACTGTACTAGCTTTGAAGGGATGAGAGAGTGCACAAAAGTGTGCATACTTGTTCAGTCTATCAACAATCACCATGATGACACTCTTTCCTTCAGACTTTGGTAACCCTGTGATGAAATCTATGGAAACCTCCTCCCAACACTAACTTGGGATGGCTAATGGTTGTAAAAGACATGGGGTCTTAATTGTTTCCACCTTATTTTGTTGGAAAACCAAACATTCTGCCGCAAACCTTTGAACATCAGTTTTAAGTCCATCCCAAAAAAAATCCTTCATGACTCTATGGTAGGTTTTCAAAAATCCCAAGTGCCCTCCTATTGGAAAGGTGTGTGATTCCAATAATACCTTTTGTTTGATTTGGGAGTTCTTACATAAATGGAGATATTGTTTTGAGATAGGGTTACCCAAGATTAAGATGGGTGAGGGAATATTATTTCAACACAAGTAGTCACATAATGGAGATATTCTTTTGAGATAGGGTTACCCAAGATGGGCAAGGGAATATTAGCTCAACACAAGTAAATAATGGTTCCTCATCAACACAGGTAGTCACATAAGTGGAGATATTATTTTGAGATAGGGTTACCCAAGATTAAGATGGGCTAGAGAATATTAGTTCAACACAAGTAAATAATACTTTTTCATCAATACAAGTAATCACATTACTAAGTGAATTTTTATTAATTTCAATTGATTTTTTTATACAAATATTTTCATCAATACAAGTAATCACATTATTAAGTGAATTTTTATAATTTTTAATTGATGTTTTTATATAAGTAGTCACATTTTTAAGTGATTTTTTATTAATTTCAATTGATGTTTTTATGGAATGTTATTTAAAATTGGTAAGAAATTAAATAAGTTTATTTACAAAATATTAAATAGGTTTCTTATACTAATTATCTTAATAAAAATTATTTCAATTAAAGAAAATAAAATTTGGAGTGTGGTAATTAAGTTATTAAGTTTATACATCTATCTAAGTGCTACAAAGTGAAAAAAAAAATCACCATTCATCAATATCACACACTCATCATCCATCCACCACATTTGCATTCTCTTATCTACATTTGGGATTAAGCATGGGTGGGTGCAAGTTAAAAATGGTCTTTCATTATACATTAGTGGCAATGCAAACATGGAAAAACAACAATATGTTAACTTGGAAGGATTATTCAAGGTGTTTTTACAATGAATTTGAATAGGGTGTAAAAATGTAGGAAATTGAATTAATTTTAAGAATATATGATTTTTATTTATAAATTTTGTGAATAACTATGTGAAAATTTTCCAACATTGGTATGTTATTTTTCAAGAAAAATATAATGTATGTCTTGGAGTACCTTAATGAATGCATTTCCTTAAAAAAATGTATGTTTGTAGAGAATCCATTGTTCTAGTGTGGGGTATTTTTTCAAAATTTATAATATTAATTTCATGTTTTAAAAAAATTATTAAAGTCAATATATCCTTGAAATTACAATGTCTTGGTTAGTGTAGGCCACAAGGGTCTTAACATTATCAAACAATTATTTATTTTTTAGATTGTAGATCTCAATATTCTTCTAGTGCCCCTTGTAGCTTATTTAAAAAATGGTTGAGTTGATAAAAAGCTAGAGTAGAAATAAAAGTGGTACTCATTTTACAATTATGATATATGTCAAGACAGGAATAGATTAAAAATAGTAAACAATATTAATTTTCTTTGAAATTATATATTTGGAATCAACATAGTCAACTCTATTTGAGTTTGTAGTTTCATCAACAATGGATTTGTGTGGCCTATAGAAAAAGAAAAAAACATAAAAAATAGAGATATTGAGAGGTATTCATAAAAATTTAGGTTTCAATGTATATCTCGAATCTAAATCTGAAGCAAATAACTAAGAAAACATGTAACCTAGAGTTGTCATTCTTGCCCGCAAAACATTTGAAATGGATAGAACATGCACGTGCTCCTAAGAATGTGCATGTGCTCTTAAGAATGTGCATGTTCCCTAATAACACACGTGTGTTCTTGGAACATGTGCATAGTGTTATTCCTAAGTTTATAATTCTCTCCCTTTCTCTCTTTCTCCCCCCCCTCTATCCCTCTCTCTCTATAGCCTTCCCTTTTTCCTTCTCTCCTCCCATCCATCTCTCTCACTTTCTCCATCTCTCTCTCTCTCTCTTGATTGATATAGCCTTAATTTCTACACTATAGGCTAGAGAGGAATCCATTAGAAGATAGAAGACCTAATACATATTTTTCCTAAGGTTTTATCCCTTCTGGAGTAGTTTTGTGGGCCCTTGCGAGACACCTAGTAGACAACAAGCAAGGCCCTCGGTGGAAACTAGTGGCTCAATAGGCAAGGCATTGTCACGCTTCTAGAATTGAGGAGTTACGAGGTGATAGGAAATGGATGAGTTGGATATTCATGTCAAGGGCCTAGGAACTCACATCATTCGAGTCTATAGTGGCCTCTAGAAGATATAGAAGCCTCTCCCAAACCTCCTCCAAGAAATATATAACAAAGGCATGACTTGGGCAAGAGGACGAAGAATTCAAATTTTTATTATGATGTCCACCTATAGAGGTATCCATAATCGCAACCAGAATTCAGTGAGCCTAGCCTTACCAAGGAGTTGCAAGGAGAGGCAAGGAGCAAGGAGGTTAAAGGAGGATGCATGTCCATCAAGTTGAGGTATGAATTAACATGTATTCTCTATATTTCATTAATGGATCAATTGGTTTTCCCCATGAATGTTTGTCTTTGATACATAGTTATTCATATTTGGTTTATATTGTTATATATCATGTTAGATCTGAGATAAATCTAATATTCTAACACTAGGAGGATAAGTAAAATAATATTGTTTTGTTTTTAGTGTGTAGGAAGTAGGTTGTAAAAGATAGAGATGGAAATTTAGGACTGTAGGAGCCAAGAATACACTAAGGACAAATTTCAGGAAAAGATAAGGCATTCACTCATCTCCTTTTGTAATGATATTATTGCTTGTTTCTAGGAGAACCATAAGAAATCTAGCCCATTCCTGTCTAGGAATGCTAGGCCAATCCTAGGGAGATCTTACTGATTATGCAGTGAGATCCTTGTGAGAAAAAATCCCATAGACTTAATTTCCACCCTATATGCCAGAGAGGAATCCATCAGAATATAGAATCCCTAAAACATATTTTTCCTAAGGTTTGAGCCCTTCTGGAGGCATTTTGGAGGCCCCCATGGGACAACTAATAGACAATAATTGAGGCCCTCATTGGACACTAGTGGATCAATAACATAGGCACTATCAAACTTTGATAATTGAGGAGTTATAAGGTAATATGTAAGGGATGAGTTGGATCTTCGTGTCAAGGGACTATGAACTCACATCATTTGAGTCTCTAGTGGCCTCTAGAAGATCTAGAAGCCTCTCCCAAACCTCCTCCAAGAGTTATATAACAAAGGAAATCCTTTGGAAAGAGGAGGAAGAATTAAGAGTATTTTTATGCTGTCAATTGCAAAGTTATACATTATCACAATGAAAAGTCAG
This sequence comes from Picea glauca, assembly GCA_000966675.3. Classification (NCBI taxonomy): domain Eukaryota; kingdom Viridiplantae; phylum Streptophyta; class Pinopsida; order Pinales; family Pinaceae; genus Picea; species Picea glauca. Next base: position 284,838 of record JZKD02S2280633.1, on the reverse strand, counting down.
TGAGCCTAACCTAGCCAAGGAGCTGCAAAGAGAAGCAAGGAGCAAGGAATCTAAAGGAGGATGCATCTTCATCAAGTTGGCATATGGATTTACATGTATTGTCTGTGTTTCATTAATATATCATTTGTTTTTCCTGAAGAATGTTTTTCTTTGATATAAAAATATTTGTATCTGGTTTATATTGTTATATATTGGGTTAGATCCAAGCTATATATGGGATTCTAACACTAGGAGGACAAGTAGAATGGTATTGTTTCATTTTTGGTGTGCAGGAAGAAGGTTGTAGAAATTGAAGCTGGAATTTCAGGACTACAACAGGAAGGAATGCACTAAGGAAAAACTTTAGGAAAAGGTAATACATTCTCTCATCTCCATGTGTAATGATCTTATTGCTTGTTTCTAGGAGAACCGTAAGAAATATTGTTAAATTATGAGCTTGATTTCTTATCTGGATTAATTCTTTTATTTTATTCAATACTTTGATTCCAACTTAATACACTTCAACAATACCAAATCATAACCGAATATCAATAACTAGGTATATATGTAAGCATGCACATCAACAACACATATACCCTGGGGAAACACTATACAGGGAGAAACACCCCAGCAAACGATATTCCTTTATTGCATTAATAATTTAAGATCACTTACAAATATCCACCATGAATGTTCTTCTCTTAAAGATCTTTCCAAAATGAATCTGACCTGACAAAGACCTAAGAGACCTCTGATATGCTGCCTCTATTGGTGATATACAACACTGATATGTTGTTGATATACGCCTCTAATATGAAACCTCTATTGTTGATATAAAACAATGATATGCTTCTTTGGTATGCTGCCTCTTTATCACGGGTATGCTCTTCTATTGCTTCAACCTTAACCTGCATATCAAACTATGTTGAAGAGAGGGTTCAACCTCTACTTATATAGGATGAAGAGGGGAAGAGAGAGGCTCGAAATAGTAACATGTTTTCATGCTTTAATCATAACTCAACTTCATACTTTAGTTCGAACTTAGAACTAGACTTGAGACTAGTATACTTTAGTTTGAAAATAGAACTAGAGTTGAGACTTCAGTTGCAACTCAACATTACACTTTAGTTCGAAAATAGATATAGACTTAAGACTTCAGTTGCAACTCAACATTACACTTTAGTTCTAAAATAGAACTAGACTTAAGACTTCATTTACAACTCAACATTACACTTTAGTTCTAAAGTAGAACTAGACTTAAGACTTTAGTTACAACTCAACATTACACTTTAGTTCTAAAATAGAACTTGACTTGAGACTTCAGTTACAACTCGACTCTTTACAAGGAAATTCAAAATTATTTTCATGGTGGACAATGTTACATGTGCCAACGCACTAGATCAATACATTTATATCATTTTAAAAATTGAAAATATTGTTTGTTTCTAGCTCATAGGAATTTTACATTCAACCTAAATTTTTCTAGATGCCTTGACTTTTTCTCATGGCTCACAAGGCTTCACTAGACTCACAGAGGTTGTACATTCCCCCTAACGTTTTCACTAGACAGTGCTCACAGATGTTCTACGTTCCCCTTGAATTTTTCACTAGAATGTTTATGCTCACAGAGGTTGTATGTTCCCGCTGACTTTTCCACTAGACTCACATAGTATCTCGTTCGTCCTGACTTTTGGTTTGACTCATAGAGGTTGTACGCTCCCCCTAGATTTTGTCAATACCTCACAAGACTGGTTGATTCTCCAAATCTCTTTGGATAGCCTCAGGGTGTCCCATATAACCTCTCATTGAAGAATGACTATCGATGATGCCAAATTGAACACTCCCTCTCAGCGAGGGAGTCATTCTCAGCCACACCAAGATTGCCTCTCAGCTGCACAAACTGTCTCGAGGTTAGAGGCTTGGTTAGGATATAAGCTACCTACTCGCTCGTGGCTATGTATTGTAACTTTACAGTTTTTCTCTCGACCAAGTCTCGTATGTAGTGGTACCTCATGTCAATATGTTTTGACCTGTCGTAAAATACTGGGTTCTCTGTCAATTTTAGACAAATTTGATTATCACAGTGAATCACCGTCATCTCGAGCTGCTCACCAAACAACCTAGAAACCAATTTTCTGAGCCATACCTCTTCCTTGCTAGCATAACTTGCTATAATGTACTCATCCTCTATTGTACTCTATGCAATCGATCCCTATTTCCGGCTTGACCAAGAGATCATAGCGAATTCTAAACTGAAGCAGTATCCAAAATTACTCTTCCAATCCACTGGGCTTCCTGCCCAGTCAACATCTGCATACCTATGCATAAATAAACCACCACTGGATGTATATCTTAGACCATAAGTAATGGTCCCTTTGAGATATCTCAAGATGTTCTTTTCTTCCACCCTGTGTTTCTATCTCGGTTCAATAATGAACTGACTCATTGCAATCACTACATATTATATATCTAGTGTATAGTGTATCATGCACATCAATGATCCAATCAACTACCTATACATGGTGGGATCCACCAAATCTGAACCTATATCATAATCATGTAGCTACCTCAGGTTGGTAACCATCAGAGTAGACATGGATTTGAAATCCATCATACCAAACCTCTTTAGTACATCCACTGTGTATTTTCCTTGTGCCAAAAATATCTCGCCCTATCTTTTCCACACTTCCAATCCTAGGAAGTAATGAATCAATCCTAAGTCTTTCATCTTGAATTTTAAGGTTAGCTCGCTCTTACACCAGGCTATTAGCCCTTCATATCATGTTAGAAAGAGATCATCAACATACAATATTAGTATAATAGGTTGGTTACCTCTTACCTTGAAGTACAGATTTGCATCAACATCACTTTTATGAAAGCCCAGACTTTTAAGAAAGACATCAATCCTGTCATACCAAAATCTGGGAGCTTGCTTAATACCATACAATGCCTTCCTTAGCTTTCATATATGAGTGTCTTTGTTATGAAATACAAAAACATCTGGTTGTTCCATAAAGACCTCTTGTTCAATATTTCCATTCAAGAATGTTGTTTTTACATCCATATGATGCCGCTTGCAACCAATACTGGGAGATAAAGTAATAATAGTTCTATTGGAGGTATACCTGGATACAGGGGAAAAAGTGTCTTTGTAGTCGATTCCTTGTTTATGAGTGAAGCCTCTGGCTAAAAATCTTTCTTTGAACTTTTCCACACTTCCATCAGCTGCATTTTTGATCTTATAGATCCATTTAGGAGAAACCATTGATTTGTCTTTTGTCCTTGGCACAATGTCCCAAACATTGTTCTTTATAATACACCTATATTCCTTAATCCTAGAATCCTTCCATACTTGTAATTTATCTTCTTCTTCAAATGAAAAGGTTCAACATCACTAATTCTTCTCATTAGTGCAACATAGCCTCCAAACCTATGAGGCCTCTTCCTTTCCCTGGAAGTTCCTTTGGGGAAAACTATCCTTTCTGTTTCCTGCACTATTTCTTTAAGATACCCTGGATTCCTTTTGGTCAGAGGTTCTTCAAGAGTTCTTTCTAACACTTCGGTAGGTTCTAGGGGCTCATTACTTATCCCTTCTTGAGGTTCCTCCCTCTGATCATATGACTCTTCATTTTCATAAGAGGGTGAAGTTCACTTAAGTTCTTATGATTCCTGCTGAAGTTCTATGGATTTATTAAATGGGGCTTCCTCATGGAAGGTCACATCTCTTCTTACCTCTATTTTCCTTTGACCTGGTACATAAATCATGTAAGCCTTGGATTTCTCATTGTACCCCACAAAAACCCCTTTCTTGCGTGAGGGTTCCATATTTTTATTCTTTTCCTTAGGGACATGAATATACACAGGACACCCAAATATCCTTAGATTCCCTAATTTAGGTTTGGTCCCTGAGAAGACCTCTTCAAAAGTCTTGTCCTTCAATATAACATGTGGACACCTGTTCTGAATATACACGGCAATGGAGGTAGCTTATACCCATAAAGAATTTGACAAATCATGGTTAAACATCATTGCTTTTGCTTCCTCACAAATTGTCCTAATTTTCCTCTAGGAAACTCCATTTTGTTGAGGGTTATATGGCATGGTCAACTATCTCTTGATTCCTGCTGACTTGCATAAATCCTCAAATTGGAGAGATTCAAACTCTCCTCTATTGTCGATTCTAAGGATTCTGATGTGTTTCCCTGCCTGCTTTTCTTGAGTAATCATCAATAAAAATGACATAATACAAACAACCACTGAGTGAGGGACATGAAATGGGACCTCATACATCAGAATGAACCAGATCTAGGATGCCCTGAGCTCTGTCATCACTACTAGGAAATGCTTTCTTTATATTTTTACCTAGCATGAATCACTTACAAATTTCATTTTTACTAAGAGAAATAGAGGGCATGCCACATACCATGTTCTGTAGATCTAGAAGAGCTTTGTAATGAATATGTCCATGTCTTCTATGCCAAAACTTGATGGATCTAGTCACATCAAGAACCAATGCCTGAACTGACTATCCTGACATGATGTACAATCCTCCATTGCGAGTTCCAATGGGTTATGTTGTACTTAAGTGGCTACCTTTAGACCATAGTAGTGCCTTCATGTCCTTGAATATCACCCAATATCCTTTGTGCTCAAGAATTGCAACTGATAGTAGATTCTTCTTGAGCCCTGGAACATATAATACTTCATCAACATGAAGTCTAGCCCGAGATTTCAATTTGAAGGAGATAGAGCCTACTCCCTCTATCTTGTAACATTTTTCAACCCCAAGCTCGACCTTCTTTGCAAAAGATTTTGTCTTGAAATCTGAGAGGATCTCCTTGTACCTTGTCATGTGATTTGATGCACCACTGTCTACTAACCAAGTTTTTGGTTGCGTGAAAACTGAACTGGATAAGGCATAAACCAAGTAATATTCTTTTCTGTTTTCTTTCTCATTAGAAGGAATTTTCTTATTTCGTTTGGATTCATCATCCTCAACAGTTGAGGCATGATGTTTCCCTTTCCTAGGATATTTCTTTCTAAACCAACAATCTTTAGAAAAATGAAATAACGTATTACAACCAAAGAATTTAATATTAGATGTATCAATATTGTTTCCTTTGAATGTACCTTTGGTTTTTGGCTTCCTCTGAGAGCCTTTCTGTAAAGTGCCTTTCTTCTTTCCCTTGAATCTTGATGCTAAAGCTGAGTGCTCTTCTTTCATTGACTCATTCCTGGTAGCTGTACAACTCTCCTACTGGAGGAAATCATGCCATAACCTCTCAAACATGGGATGAATCTCTCTCCCACTTAAACTGGATAAGAAGGTCTCCCATGAAGAAGGAAGATCGCCAAAAATGGCCTACACTAAATCATCATTGTCCATTGTCACCCCTGTGACCAAAATATGATCTCTTATCTGGGCTATCCTGGAACAAAAAGATGCCACTGATTCACCTTTATCCATATTCAAATACTTAATCTCATGCTTAAGTGTCCTCTTCTGACTTGGAACTTGTTTCTCATACAGATTCACCAAGGTATCCATACAGTCCTTGGAAGTCATTAACGAAGTCATTACATGCATCATACTTTCTTTGATTGAGTCAAATATGATTCACTTGGCCTTTGCTTGACTCTTCCTGCATTATTCGTGGTTTCCTCCACCACTGTGGTCAGATAGTGCTCAAGATCATGCTCCTGCAAGATATTTGTTATCCGAAGCTTCCACACATTGAAGTTGGTAGCTCCTTTGAGCCTATCCTCGGTCCTAACTAAGATGGAGGAAGCCATGGACCTCACACTGGAAAATTAATCAAGCAATCTTGGATCTGTGTGTACATGTTGTTGTACTTCAACACATTTAACACACCCTAAACTCCGAGACCATGTTAAATTATGATCTTGATTTCTTGTGCGTATTAATTCTTTTATTTTCTTCAATACTTTGATTCTAGCTTAATACACTTCAACAACACCAAATCATAACTGAATATAAATAACTAGGTAGATAAGTAAGCATGCACATCAACAACACATATACCATGGGAAACCCTGTATAAGGAGAAAAACCCCAGAAACGATATTCCTTTATTGCATTAATAATGTAAGATCACTTACAAATATCCACCATGAATGTTCTGATCTTAAAGAGCTTGCCAAGATGACTTTGACCTAACAAATACCTAAGAGACCTTGCTGAAATACACCTCTGATATGTTGCCTCTATTGTTGATATACAACACTGATATGATTATGATATACACCTCTGATATGCAACCTCTATTGCTGATATACGACACTGATATGCTTCTTTGGTATGTTGCCTCTTTATCATTGATATGATCCTCTATTCCTTCACTCTTATCTTACATATCAAAATGTGTTGAAGAGACGGTTCAACCTCTGCTTATATAGGTTGAAGAGGGGAAGAGGAGTGGCTCGAAATAGTAACATGTTTGCATGCTTTAATCATAACTCAGCTTCATACTTTAGTTTGAACTTAGAACTAGACTTGAGACTTCCATAATTTAGTTCAAAAATAGAACTAGACTTGAGACTTCAGTTACAACTCAACATTACACTTTAGTTTGAAAATAGAACTAGACTTAAGAATTCAGTTGCAACTCAACATTACACTTTAGTTCTAAAATACAACTAGACTTAAGACTTCAATTACAGCTCAACATTACACTTTAGTTCTAAAATAGAACTAGACTTAAGACTTTAGTTAGAAATGAGCATTACACTTTCGTTCTAAAATAGAACTAGACTTGAGACTTCAGTTACAACTCGACTCTTTACAAGGAAATTCAAAATTCTCTTCATGGTGGATAATGTTACATGTGCCAACGCACTAGATCAATACATTTATATGATTTGCAATATTGGGAATATCGTTTGTTTCTAGCTCATATGAATTTTACATTCAACCTAACTTTTGCTAGATGACTTGACTTTTGCTCATGGCTCACAAGGCTTGACTAGGCTCACAGAGGTTGTATGTTCCACCTAACTTTTTCACTAGTCTTTCTATTCTCACAGAGGTTGTACGTTCCCCTTGACTTTTGCACTAGACTTTCTATGCTCACAGAGGTTGTACATTCCACCTAACTTGTCCAATAGACTCACATAGCATCTCGTTCGTCCTGACTTTTGGTTTGACTCACAGAGGTTATACGTTCCCCCTGGATTTTTTCAATACCTCACAAGACTGCTTGATTCTCCAAATCTCCCTGGCTAGTCTCAGGTGGCCCATATGGCCTCTTATTGGAGAATGACCGTTGATGCTTCCAAATTTAAAAAATATATCCCATTATTGTATAGAATTTCTAAGTCAATCCTAGGGAGATTTTACTAATCATTCAGTGATATAGTTCTATGAGTAAAACCCCCATAATGGATTAGAGATTGCACTGGGGAAAAATTCTTCTCTATTTCATTCTCTTTTCCTACCTCTTCCTCTTGATTTGTGATTTCCATTTGCGTCTTCTTCCGTTTCAGTCATCCGAGGGTCTAGATATGGTAGATTTGATAGGTATGATACATATTTCTAAGGTCTGCAACATATCAATATTTTCTAGAAAGGTAAATTTTGTAGGCCCTCCCTTATTGAGTTGTAACTGTATCGTGAGGCCTCCTCACTTGTTGGCAGGCCTGTGTCCCACGAGGCCCTATAAAAACTACAATTTTATAGATCCAAAACATAGCCTTTATTTTTAGGTCTTTCCTCTGATCCAGAGTGTTCTACAGTGGCATTTCACTACCTAGTTTGATCTCTATTTAAAGATTTTATTTTCACATAAATTTCTTTTAAAAGTTGAGTGCATTTGGTTGGATGGTTTGTGATTTCTTGGATAGTTTCCTTTTCTATCTGATATTTCTAGTGAAGGTGGGGTGAGAATCCAATAGACACAAAAACAAAACATGCCATTATTTCTTAGAACAACGTCAGAATTTAGTGTTTTTGAGTGCTTGAATTGGGCTCAATAGCTGGTGCAAAACCCGGTGCCAAATGGTGTGTTCAATTGGGCACTAGAATTAGTGGCTAGAATTGAAACTTCCAATTTTGCTTCCTTCTGTAATTCTATTTTTTCTCCCAATCATACTTCATGTTTTGCTTCATGAATAACATCAAAAATAGCTTCTAGTTTAGCTTCCCAATTTATGCCACACTTTGATTTTTTTTTATGTCCAGGGTTTTCTTCCTTTTATTGTTTGGATTTGCTTCTTAATTAGCATCCAGTTTTACTTCTTTCTAAGCAACCAATTTAACTTCCTACTTAGATCAATAAATAGCTCCAAGTATGGCTTCCAATTTAATGTCGATTTTTACTTCCATTTTAGAGCCACATTTTGCTTCCATTTTAACAACTCATGTTGTTTCCTTTATAGCTTCCATATATGAATTTAATATTTTTTTATTTCAGTTTAATTAATTAAATATATTATGACTCTTAAAAAACTTATATTATTATAGAGTAAGTCATATTTCATTTGAAGTATTTTATAGGACAGAGTTTATAAATAATTTTTAGGGAAACATAAATACATACAAACTAACAACATCATTATACTTATTAAATATCCATCCAAATAAAATATACAACATATAATATATATAAAATAACAAATAATGATTATAACATGATGATCATCTAGAATTAAAACAATTGAGTAAAATATACCAATATTAGATAAGTATCATGTCAAACAACTTATACCTTAAAAAAAAACAAATATCTCATTTGAAATGTATATCATAAAATTTTTAGGGATCTTAAAAAAAAAATAATATCACATTTCAAATTTATGTCATATCATTTATTAGTATCCAGATATTAAATTTTCAATTTTTCTTCTTGTTTAAGGAATGGGGTTATTCCCGTAGCACTGAGAAGTGTCATTCCTGAGCATCAGTATCGTATATTCTAGAAGTAGTACCGAGCTTCTAACTTGCCTCATTGGAAGGAGGTATCAGAAGGGTGGAGATTCTTATTCTATTCAACTTTGAAACAGTGCGATGATGCCTTGATCAATACTTCATGATTATTTTAAAGTTCTTGGCCGAGAGCCAATATCCAACACCTATCATCAAGAACAACACAAGTTAGCCACAACATTACCCAACATCAGATCCATTAATCTCTAGTGTTGGTTCAGATGGTTCTGGGTTTTTTATCATGTTGTTCATGGTTCTAATTATATCAAATGAGCCTGCATCCATGATACAAACTTCAACTCCTTCAACTATAGAGATATTTGTTTCTAGTGTTTTGGAATCCTCTCTAAACACAAGGGAAGAATTGGACAAGTATCGAGTTATGTCTTGTTTCTAGGAGCTTTTCAAATACAAAGAGTAGTTGTTGGATTGTGGAATATTGTATGCATCACTGTAACGAGAGATGTCTATGCCTTTGTTGGAAATTAATTTGGTCAACTTGGCACAGGAGGAGACCAAGTTGAGATGCTTCGAAGGCTTCTAACTGGAGGTATAAAATTCATTTTCGATATAGATAAAAAGCATGTAAACAAACAAATGGAACCAATACTTCAGGTCGATGTGGTCTTAGAGGTTGTTGAAATCAGAAGCATGTGGTGGAAGAGTGTTTGGCATTTGGTTTCAAGTCCTCTAGTGTGTTTGGTTACTTGTCCTCACTTATATAGAATAGGTTAAAAAGTCGGTCCATCTGTTTAAAATGGTACCACCTCAGAACTCTCGTGGTCCACAAGACAGTCAGCTAGGGAGACCTGCTAGGGTTGCAGGAGAGCTTAGATGTGTACCATTTGTTGATTAGGTTCCCCAAGTTCCATTATATCGACCTGACACGGTATTGCCTCAGTGTGCACCATATTTTGATGTTGCTTTGCAAGCATTGAATCCTTATGTATCTTTGTATCAGATGCAGGCTCTACCACCTTCAGATCCATTGCCTGTGAGAAATGGGCTAGTATCAGATTTTTATTATTGTGGTGTGGATCAAGGGCTTGAATATTTACACTGTCAGAGAATAAGAGAATAGATTTACCTTTATGAGATCAATAGGACTCATGTGCTAAGAGAATATGATTACGGTGAAGCTGCACTGCATAGAGCTGACTTTACATCTCCACCCGAGCGTTCATATTCTTCACTGATTGGGTGATCTTCACTGTATCGATTCTGATTGAAATTTTATGATTTCTAAATGATTTGGTTGCTTACAATTTTGAATAGTTAATCTTTGGAGACTAGAATTATAAGGCACTTGATAGTACATTGCCAGGCATAGCTAGAAAATCAGACAGATTCAGGATTTACAGGACGAGGCACAACATCGGGGAGAAAATTTTATCCACATCTCTAGCGCTGATTTTTCTATATTTAGTTTAGACAATGGGGAGCCTTATTCGAAGCCTATATTCATATTTTCTAGCATTCAAAGATTCCCCTATAGATTTTGAGGAATTTCTTCAAATTTTAAGCAACTAGTCTTCTCAAAATCTGAGCCAGAAATCTTCTAGCTCCATATTTGGTGGAAAGCACATTTACTAAATGATCTCATTAATTAATGTAGAAGACAGGTCATACCTCTAGAAAGCTATTTGGTTGAGCCAAATTTGACAAGAAAATCTAATTAAATCTCTTATGTTAGGTTTTGACCTAATTTTTAGGGCATGTAGATGTCCAAGTGATGTTGGTCTAGAATATCTGATGGAGGAACACCAAACATATTGCTATATTTTGATATAGGTAAGATATATTTTGTAAATATTGAAGGAAGAAAGGCCTCCGACTTAATGGCTTGACTTTGTTAACATATCCCTGTTTCTCAATTTTACAATCATCCCTAATTGAGATTTCCTAGGTAAACTGGATTATGGAATTGGTGAGTCATTAAACCCAAAAAGCTGGGAAAGTGTGATATCTGATGCTATATAAGGGATCTTGTGATATGTAAGTGGGGAGGACCGAGAGGGTTCAATAGAGACCAAGGAATCCAGGATTGAGACTCCTTTTCATGATTGTAAAGAAACAACTTTTTCATTTTACACTCAATGCTACAACCCTTTTGATGAGAAGACTTTCCCCTCTAATCTATCTCTTTCTATTTTTACTTGTAAAACCTATTATCTTTGCAATGCATTGAAATTATCTTCTTATGTTGATAGGACATTGAATATTTCATTGATTTCTTTCTCATTCCATGACTTGCTTTCAGGTACCTTATTCTCTGTTTCTGAATGACATTTAGGATCAAGAATTTTCCTATTTGGGTGAACAGATTGGGCACTTCCATACTTCTTTATTCTTATGATTTTATCTTCTTTGTTAAATTGGATACCATTCACTAAGTGACTGTGATAGGAACTTATTTACAATCAAGAAATTGGTATCATATTTCTTGATTTACTGCTGGAACCTCCAACCTTTCAAAAAACCATATACATTTATCCATAAAAACCATTGTAGTAAATAAGATGTGCTGGGCTTGAGCCTATAGAAGTCTAGGGAAAACTTCTAGCACTAACATCTTTTGGCGCCATTTCCGAGGATGAAGCAACGAAGAAATCTTCCCTAGGAGAATAACAATGATCAGATACTCTTATTTATGGTGAACAAGAAGAGAACATGTGCTTGAATGCAGATCTTTCACCATGGCGACTCCACTGTCTAAAGATTAATAGGCGACTCCACTGGATCCAAGCATGCAAGCCATTTTGGCTCAAAGGTTTTCTTTTTGTGATGTTTCATATGTCATTGGTTTTCCAAACCCAATTCTTAGCATAGATGAATGGGAAGGTACCCTTCAGGATCTTCAAGATACCATTGATGATAGGAAATATGATTACAAAGTTGTAGATGCATTTGATCTTGTTCTTGATGCACCTGCAATTTTTTATTTGAATGGAAAACCTCATGTTTATGATGAGTATAAGGAACAAGTGTTTCTTCAACATATTGTTGTTGATGAACCTAATAAACATAACATAATTGAGGAAGGTTATTTGCAGCCTTCTATATTTATGGTGATAGAAGCTAATCAACAAATTTATGAAAAAATTATGCCCATTAGTCATGAACATTTGGAACCAGATTATGGCATACATACATCAGAAGTTGAAGAAAACATCGAGAAACAAGCAAAGGTAACCATGTTTGGTTATCAACCTACTTCTTTATTCTATGATCCAATAGCTATTTATATGGAGTCATGCTTCTCAGAAGTTTTCAGCCTTGCAAAGTTTCAAATCAAAGAAGATGGTGGTTGTCAGTATGTGTTACAAGTTAAAATATTGTTACACACAATGAAGTTTTCTTTTATCTTATTCTGCATGCAAGGAGTTTTTACAGTCAGCTCGATGTTATCATGGTTTCATTGGAAACATGATTTCACTTGATCAAGTGATGGTATAATTGGTTAGAAGTAGGTTAGGCAATAAGCTCTCTTCTTGAGAATTTGTTTTTGCAGTTGGCTTAGTGTAATCAGATTTGCATAGAGTTTGTTTTCAACATTTTGTTAAAGTTTGAATAAGTTGCAGAGGTTTGGGGCTAGAATTAAAATAATATCCACTAACTCCACAACCCAATGGACTAGGCATAGCATAGATGTGGATGTTTGTAGAGGAAAAAGTTTGCAGGCTACGTTGCATGGCTGCACAGAGGAAAATGCATAGTGGTTTGCTTGTTCTTGATTCCTCACAGGGAGAGCATCATCCCCCAGAAGGAGGTAATGTTAGTATCCAAATACTAAATTTTCAAATTTTTTCCTTGTTGCAGGAATGGGGTTATTCCCGTAGCACTAAGAAGTATCGTTCTGGAGCACTGATATCGTATATGCTAGAAGTAGTATTGAGCTTCTAACTTGCCTCATTGGAAGGAGGTATAAGAAGGGTGGAAATCCTTATTCTATTCACCTTTGAAACAGTTCTATGATGCCTTGATTGAGACTTCATGATTATTTGAAAGTTCTTGGATGGGAGCCAATCTCCAGCACCTGTCATCAAACACAACAAAGGTTAGCCACAACATTTCCCAAAATCAGATCCATTAAGCTCTAGTTTTGGGTTCAGATTGTTATGGGTTTTTTATTATGTTGTTCATGGTTCTAATTCTATAAAAGGAGCCTACATCCATGATACAACATTCAACTCCTTCAACTGTAGAGAGATTTGTGTCTAGTGTTTTGGAATCCTCTCTAAACACAAGGGAATCATTGGGCAAGTATCGAGTTATGTCTCATTTCTAGGAGGTTTTCAAATACAAAGAGTCGCTGCTAGATTGTGGCATATTGTATGCATCACTGTAACGAGAGATGTTTATGCCTTTGCTAGAAATCAATTTGGTCAACTTGGCACAGGAGGAGACCAAGTTGAGATGTTTCGAAGGCTTCTAATTGGAGGTATAAAATTCATTTTTGACATAGATAAAAAGCTTGTAAACAAACAAATGGAACCAATACTTCAATTCGATGTGGTATTAGAGGTTGTTGAAATCAGAAGTATGTGGTGGCAGAGTGTTTGACATTTGGTTTCAAGTCCTCTAGCGTCTATGGTTTCTTGTCCTCACTTAAACATAACAGGTTAAAAGTTTGGTCTAGTTGTTTAAAACAGTGCCACCTTAGAACTCTCATGGTCCACAAGACAGTCGGCCAGGGAGACTTACCAGGGTGGCAAGAGAGCCCAGACGTGTACCATTTGTTGATCAGGTTCCCCAAGTTACATTATATCGACCTGACACAGTATTTCCTTAGCATGCACCATATGTTGATTCTTATTCTTTGTAATCATCGAATCCTTATGTCTTTGTGTATCAGAGGCAGGCTCTACCGCCTTTAGATCCATTGCCTATGAGAAATGGGCTGGTATTGGATTTTGATTATCGTGGTGTGTATTCAAGGATTGAATATTTACATTGTTAGAGAATAAGAGAGCATATTTTCCTTGATGATATCAATGGCACTCATGTTCCAAGAGAATATGACTACGGTGAAGCTGCACTCCATAGATTTGACTTTACATCTCCACCCAGGTGTTCATATTCTTCACTGATTGGGTCATCTTCACTGTATCGATACTCATTGAAATTTTATGATTTCTGGATGATTTTGTTGCTTACAATTTTTAATTTTTAATTTTTGGAGAATGGAATTATAAGGATCTTCATAGTACATTGCTAGGCATAGCTAGAAAATCAGACAGATTTAGGATTTATAGGACGAGGCACAACATCAGGGAGAAAGTTTTATCCACATCTCCAGCGCTGATTTTTCTATCTTCAGTTTAGACAATGGGTAACCTTATTCGAAGCCTATATTCATATTTTCTAGCATTCAAATATTCCCCTACAGATTTTGAGGAATTTCTTCAAGTTTTAAGCAACCAGTCTTCTCAAAATATGAGCTAGAGATATTCTAGTTCCATATTTGGTGGCAAGCACATTTACTAAATGATCTCATTACTTAATGTAGAAGACATGTCATACCTTTAGACAGCTATTTGGTTGAGCCAAATTTTCCAAGAAAATCTGATTAAATCTCTTTTGTTAGGTTTTGATCTAATTTTTAGGTCATGTAGATGTCCAAGTGTTGTTGGTCTAGAATATCTGATGGAGGAACAATAGACATATCACTATATTTTGATATAGGTAAGACATATTTTGTAAATACTAAAGGAAGAAAGGCCTCCGACTTAGTGGATTGAATTTGTTAACATATCCCTGTTTCTCAGTTTTACAGTCATCCCTAATTGAGATTTCCTAGGTAAACTGGATTATGGAATTGGTGAATCATTAAATCCAAAAATCTAAGAAAGTGTGATATCTGATGCTATATAAGGGACCTTGTGATATGTAAGTGGGTAGGCCTGAGACAGTTCAAGAGATACCAAGGAATGGAGGACTAAGACTCCTTTTCATGATTGTAAAGAATCAATTTTTTCATTTTACACTAAATGTTATAGCCCTTTTGATGAGCATACTTTCCCCTCTAATCTATTTCTTTCTTTTCTTGCTTGTAAAACATGTTATCTTTTCAATGCATTAAAATTATCTTGTTATGTTGATAAGAAAGTGAAGATTTCATTGATTTCTTTCTCATTCCAAGACTTGTTTTTAAGTACCTTATTCTCTGTTTCTGAATGACATTTAGGATTAGGAATATTCCTATGTGGGTGAACAGATTGGGCACTTGCATACTTCTTTATTCTTATGGTTTTATCTTCTTTGTTAAATTGGATACCATTCACTAAGTGAGTGTGATCAAAACTTATTTACAATCAGGAAATTGGTATTATATTTCTTCATTTATTGTTGAAACCTCCAACCGTTCAAAAAACCATATACATTTATCCATAAAAACCATTGCAATAACTAAGATGTGCTAGGATTGACCCTATAGCAGTCTAGGGGCAACTTCTATCACTAAAATCATTACTGAAGAAATTTAATTGAATTTGACAACATCCATCCTAAGCAGTAAAGTAAAATCATCATACATAATAAATATGCATTCAAAAATCATCATATATAACATGTCATCATCATATATAAATAAAACAAGTGAAATTCAAATATGCCAGTAGATCAATAACATGTCTAAATGATACATGGACAACATTCGACATAAGTCAAAATGATACATTTCCATATGATATAACTGAAAATGATAAATGATGTAACTCAAAATGATACATGTCAAAATGATACAACTCAATAATATGGTACTGCAAGTGAAAATGATACATATGATAGTAAACATGAAAAGACACATCATAACGATATATCAACAATGATCCATGATGGAGTCTATATGATCAATGCCATTGGCTACTACTAGCAATTGGCTCATCGTTATGATCACTATCATGATCATCATCAATGTGATCATCCTCATTGTCTGCCTCTGTGTCTTTTTCATATGCCTCATCATCATCATATCCAATGTTTGTATCAGACCATTATAATCTGGATGTATCTCAGGAGGATCAATTGGATCTTCTAGAAGACCCATGTTCTACAAAAAAAAAACATTCAAAATGAAAATTTATTATTTATTTCATGTAAAACATATGTTACAATGATGTAAAACATGCAACAATTCCATTAAATGTTAGTAAAGATCATAAAAAAATTTGTTATACAATTTAACTTTCAACTGTAAACTCTATTACATAACTGTAAGTGCCAACCCTCTCCATTTTGTGCTATATATGATTATGTTTTCCTCAAACATCCTTTGAGAGTTAACTGGTCTATATATCTTCTTCTCTTATATTTCACAAATGGATATTTTTCTATGACATTTTGGCAGCGTAATATGCTTCAAAAGTCCTTTGAGAATTAACTAGTCTATAGGTAATTATGAAGATTCTCTCGATACTTAGTCAACAAGACCACACCAAATGTCAATCCTTCTAAAGAAATCATTTCCATGTATATGTCAAACAATATTCACTTCCAGACATGCTCTTGTGCATATGGAATGCCCAACCTGGAATATGTTAAATAAATGCAACATTTGGATTAATGAGTCCAAATTATGAAATGATGCCTCAAGAGTAGATGGACAATGTGGTCACCTAGTCCATGCCTAAGAAATCTTTCAACATTTTACGAAACTCAAAAATGTTGTTCTGTTAGGTTTTTATTCCCCAAGGAGGTATTGGTTAAGAGACTTGAAATGGTTTGGGATGTGTCTTGCAACTGAACATAAAGAGAAACCTGATACTCAGATTCAATAACCATGGACAACAATGGATTCCTAGCATAGGATTTCAACTAGAGAACTCCTCACTCTTAGGCTTCATGCCTTAGAATTTTCTTTATTCATTGATTTCGAGAACTAGGGTTTTTCTTAGTTAGAAGCAATGCAACATTTGGGTTAAGGGGTTCAATTTATGAAACCATTCCTCAGGAGCGAATGAAAAATATGGTCACCTATTCCATTCCTAAACAAGCTTGCAACATCTCACAGAACTCAAAAATGTTGATCCATTAGGTTTTTATGCCCCACAGAGATATTGGCCAAGAGTCCCTAAAATAGTTTGGGATGTGACTTGAAACTATGCATAAAACGCAAATCGAGACTAAGATTGTGGAACTGTCAATTTTTGATGAATTCTTGGCATAGTTTTTCAGCTAAAGAAACTCTCACTCCCGAGTTTCATTCCTCCTAAGTTGTTTTACTGATTGATTTCGAGAACTAGGGTTTTGCTCAATTAGAAGCAATGTAACATTTGGATTAAGGGGACCAATTTATGAAACTGTGTCTCAGTAGAGGATGGAAAAAGTGGTCACTTATACCATGCCTAAGAAAGATTTCAACATCTCATGGAACTCAAAAATGTTGTTGCATTAGGATTTTATCCCCCAAGGAGGAATAGGCCAAGTGTCCCAAAAATGGTTTGGGATGTGACTTGCAACTGAGCATAAAATGAAAACCGAGACTTGGATTGAGGAACTGTCGACTCCATTGGATTCCTAGCATAGGATTTCAACTGGATCACCCCTCACTCTTCTTTCCCATGCCTCAAAAGTTTCGTTATTCATCAATTTTGAGAACTAGGGTTTTGCTCAGTAAGAAGCAATGCAACATTTGGATTAAGGGGTCCAATTTATGAAACCATTCCTCAGAAGTAGATGGAAAATGTGGTTATCTAGTCCATGCCTAAACAAGATTGCAACATATCATAGAACTAAAAAATGTTGCTTCGTTAGGTTTTTATGCCCCGAGGAGGAATTGGCCAAGAGTCCCTGAAACGGTTTGGGATGCGATTTGCAACTACGCATAAAAAAAAAACTGAGGCTCACATTGAAGAACTGTCAACTCCGTTGGATGGAATACAATTTATCAAGTGCATGTTTATTTGGGTTGTCATCCAATTTCTTTGATGTTTATTCTTTCTTTGGTGTATCTTCCTTTTGACCTTCTACACATTCCTGCATTTCTCCCATTGTGCAGTTTTCTTATAGTTTGTCCCAAATATATTTAGCTGATGAATGCTTTTCAACTTCATTTCTTTTCTTTTGAGACTTTGAAAATCCCCTTATAAATATGTTCAATTCCATTTCATTTTATTTTTGTAGCTTCTTTTTTGTTGCACCCTTTGGTCTTCCTTTTGGAGTGGTGTAACCATCTAATATTGATTTTCAAATTTCAAACTCTTGTGCCTGTAAAAATTCTCTCATCCTTATGCTCCAATGAGAAAATTTTGATCAATTGAACAATGGAACTCCATATGTAAAGTAAACTTCTTGAATATTCATTATCTTTCTTCTAATGGTTAGACTATTTGTGAACAAACCAACTTTGATACCAATTGTTGGAATATTCACCAATAATGAGGCCGAGGGGTGGGCAGTGAATAAATATTCAACAATTTTTATGATTTTTAACTTTAATAAAATCATGTAAACATAAACCATTAACAATGCCATTCATCATCACAAAAAAACACACAAAACACAATTAATTGTACATGGAAACCCCAACCAGAGAAAACAAAAGAATGTTTTTCTTACATCATGTTAAGATTACATTCATAGAAAGAACCATATTCCAAGATTCTATAGCACCAAATGGAAGGAGGCACAAACCCCCTTATTTACAGGCACCAAACTAAAGGAATCTCCAACTCCCTGTTTTACCAGCACCTACCGGAAGGAAGCACCAACCTCCTAGCTTTACAAGCTCCAACTAGAAGGAAGCACCCAGTCCCTAAAGTATAGGAACCTACCAACTAAATGAAGACACAAATCATCTCAACTGAGAACCAACTCAATAATATCACCGATCCAATATATTCATACATATTGTTGATTAAGGTTGGTTGTCATTGATGTCAACCCTTGAAGAAAGACCCGTAGCACAAAGTTTTGGGTAATGGACCCAATAGTGTTTTATGTAAATATGACTCATTATTTTTTTTTCATGGTTGATAAGAAGTAAATATGGATGAACTCCAAAGTGGTCCCCTTATGGTGAAAATCCTCATGGGAAGACACTTTGTGGAGTAAGAGAACCCATGCTTAATTATGGAATAATGAGATGAAGGAAAGTGAATTTCTTAGGGAAAATACCCTAGATGTATATTTCTTGTCATGTCATTTCCGGTGGTATGTGGAACGTTACATAATTCCTCACGGTTAGAGAGTTATGGCCATGAGAAGTTGGAGACCCCAGGTTTGGGTAATGGACCCAAGT
>JZKD02S2280633.1:217449-250919 GCA_000966675.3 Picea glauca | reverse complement strand
ATACATTTTCACTTTCAGGTGTCCTCTCTATTATGAAAATTTTCAATCCTTCCATGATCTCCCCTTTTAAACCCTCCATCGTCTCTTGTAGTTCATCTTTTGTTACTGTCTTCTTCTGCAAATAATTTATGTCCCTACGCATTTCGTCACCTTCATAAAGATTCCATGTAGGATTATTTGGAGGATTATTTGATGTAGAAGTTCCCTTTTTGGGTAGCATGTTATCCAAGTATCACTTTTGATCCTTGATTTTGAGGTGGTTCTGCTAGACAATATTTCTTTTGCTGTATCTCTAAAGTTTGGACCTTCTAGGTATGAAACTTTATTTTTTGTAGTTATATGATATTTATTATATGAAGTTCCACAGGTATGATTAAAATTGGATGTGCCAAGTGGAATTTACGGTAACTTCCCCACAACTTGTTGATTTTTTGACTTTCCAGGAGATGTCACTTGTATAGCATGCCCCACACAAAATAATTGATATAAAATTTTGAAACTCATACTAGAAATATTACAGACTGTCAACTATCCAATGAAACTAGTCTCACTCAATTTGGATACTCTAGGAAGAAGTTATGATTTTTTTACTTGGAACACCTTCTTGATACTAGTCAATAGGACTAGTGAGATACCCTATCTTCCATAGGGTGTACCTACAAATGTAATACAAAACATAAGATGAATGTTTTACCACAGATACATTACTAATTTTTGTGAATATCCTCTAGATTTCAGGATCTGAGACGTTACATAAAAAAATTTATAGCGAAAATTCCGCAATGACTCAGTTCAGGATGATTCAAGAACCCTATCTTGTAGAGGTTGTATCTCTGAAATTATAAGGCCTCAGTAGATGAAATTTTAACCCAACGTTCCTTGATCCTTCTACTAAATATCCTCCAAGTCATTCCTCCTGAAACATTATAGAAACAAATTTATAGAGAAACTTCCAAGGTGTCTCAGATGTAGCAGCGAAACCCCAAGACCTTGAGCTCTGATACCATATGTTAAGAACCAAATATCAATATAGCATAGAAAAACCTCAGAATAAGTACTCAACGCCTTGAAAAAGAGATAAATTTAGATAATAAGCCTACTTGAGGGGGAAGCCTCCTTATGCCCACATAAATGTACAATTCCAAGATTATTCCAAATGAAAATGTCTCCTTGGTATATATAGGATACTAGGAGGTATAATTACAACTAATGGAATAAAGCCGACATAAATAAAATAACATTACTAATGTAATATTCCCCAATTAAGGGGTAATGAGCCAATATTAGGGCTTAACATACTCCCGATACCTATGCATCTTGTGTATTTCCTTTCAAGAATGTGTGATTTCCTTTAATGCAAGTGTGACATTTCCTTTTCGTGCAAGTGTGATTCCCTTTTTTGAACATATGACATTTACTTTTCTGCAAGTGTGATATTTACTTTTCTACAAAAGTGCGAATTCAATTCCTACAAGTGTGGATTTCTGTAGAACCTTTCCAAAGCATGAGAATTTTCTATACTTTGACCACAAATGTAATCATTGATAATATGACTGCAACACACACAAAAAAAAAATTCCTGCATTTACATTTTGTTGGTTACTTGGGCTGAACTAGGTTCTGATATTAGTAGGCTCCCAACAAAACCCTCAAAACTATTGTCCCTCCTAGTAATCAAGAAGGAAATGTTGCACACATAGTGCACACCGCAGTCTCACTCAAGATAGCTTTATGGGGGACTGCAATACTTAGGTGTTTGCAATCTAGGAAGGAGTAGGGACTATGTTTTGATCACTTTCCTTATACATGATAATCATTAATCATTCATCTACTTCTAGGATTCATTCATGATCAACTTATGCATGCATCTTGTTATAACTAGTTTTAACCATTCATTCTTTAACTAATTATTAACATAATAGTAAAAGAAATCATTCACAACACATAGAACACAATATTTTACCATGGTTCACCCCCTCCTAAGGCTACATCCACAAATATTTGTCTCTTCTGCTCTTTTATTGATTCTGCTGCAAAACCTGCATTGTTGCACTACATCTTCAAGATTACCATCAAAATGAGGGTAAGTACCCTCTAGGAGACTGAATAGATCACACCAAATTCCTCAACCTGGGATCTAACCCTCAAGCACTAGCTTATTCTGTCAGACAATTGGGTTAGTTTGATGGACAATTGGTATGGATTATTGGTTTTCATTGATGTCAATATTTGGAGAGTGATATTGTAGATTGATGTGAACCCTTAGTGATTGATTTTAACCCTTGGATAAAGTCTGGTAGCGAATTCAGGTAGCACAAAGGTTTGGGTAAAGGACCCAAGGTTGTTTCATGTATAATGGTATGTGTTTTAATATATTTGAAGGTAATAATATTTATATGGATAGTACATGTCATTCCATTTCCGGTGGTATGTGGAATGTCACATAACTCCTAACAGTCAGAGAGTTATGGCCATGAGAAGTTGGAGAACCCAGGTTTGGGTAATGCACCCAAGTTTGTTTGATGGATAATGGTATGAGTTCTGATATATTTGTAGGAAAGACTATTATATATGGATATTACATGTCATTCCATTTCCAATGGTATCTGGAACGTCACATAACTCCTCACGGTTAGAGAGTTATGGCCATGTGAAGTTGGAGAACCCTCATGAGTCATCTAGAAGCCCCAAAATGTCAAAGTATTCAAAGTGGTTTAAGAGATTTTAGAAGGTAAATAATAAAATGAAGTGATGAGTGTACTATAATTCAAAGTGAATAAAAAATGAATTATTTAAATAATAAAGTTAATGGAGAAATTAGAAGTGGGTTAACCCTAAAATAAGGGAAGTTGGTTAAGATAGTTAAAATGCAACCCCTTGAGGAAGCTACATGAAAGTATAAATAAGAGGCAAGGCTCTCTCATTTTAAAATAAACTTGAGCATATTGAATATCTATAAGTGACTAAGGTAAACAAAGGATATGTAAGATGAATTTTAGAGGGAAGTTTAAGTAAAGAATGTCGAAATTCAAGGTAGAATAAATTCTTTTAATGATGCTTTCTAAGGTATGTTATTTACAGGTCATCTCACCATTTTCACAATACCTTTTTTTCTAGAATTATTCATACCATGAAATTTGGAGGCCATTGAGGAAACATATCCAAGTAGTTTTGATACAATTTTCATCTTGTGGGTCATTGTATTTTTGGAGTTACACACCGTGGAAAATAGGGTTTGTGGCTAGTCCTGAAATTAGTCTAAAATAGGTGTTTCGGGTAATAATGTTATAACTTCTTTGTAACATATCCAAATATAGTAAGACCAAATGTGTTGGTTATAGTACCATTTTTAGTATTTTGTGTATCATTTTCAGATCCATACAATAAATATTCTGTGTGGGGCATGCTCTACAAGTTCACTCTCTAGAGTAAGCCTGAATTCAATAAGGTATGTCATTTTTTCTATAACTCATTTTCTAAGAGGTTCCAAGTAGTGAAATCCAGAGGAATTGCATAGAACACACTGAAGAACATTGTGTACTATTTTTAGTTATTTATTCATTATATGTTGTATGGTACAGGTTGACTACATGTTGTTTGGTATAGGTTGGTGCATGGTTAATGCACTTGTTTATGGTACAGGTTGATTACGGGTTGAGGTATAGGTTGATGCATGGTTCAGGTTATTGGTACATATTGTTTGGTGCATGTTTATTGCTACAATTTTACAATGGTATATCTCACAACGATAGTGTGACAATGGTTCCATCATTTTACTTATATGTCAAGGCGGTTGGATGGGGCAAGGATAGGTGGTTGTAGCCACCTTCTGATTGTAGACACCTTCCGGTTGTAGCCAAAGAACATAGGGGGTTGTAGCCTCCTTCTGGTTGTAGCTAGAGAATAGGGGAGTTGGATCTCCCCTTAGGTTGTAGCCTGAGAAGGTAGGGGGTTGGAACCTCCTTCTAGTTGCAGCTGGAAAACAAAGGAAGTTGGTGCTTCCAATGAATGTAATTCTTAAAGACATATAAGAAAAAGAATTATGTGGTTTTCTCTCACTTTGTCTTTCCACGTAAAAAACTGGTGTACTATGTATGTGTTTGATTGATCATTTGTTCATTGTCTATTTACTCTGCAACTATTGGATGATAATGCTACATTGATATAACAATTGCATTTTATGGTGAAAAATGATTAACTTGCTCTATTACTGATTCACCTCTCCTCTCATTAATCCAACAATTGGTATCAGAGACAGTTCCTTCAGGAAATAGTTTAACCACTAGAAGAAGATCATGGATTATTCTAAGAATGGAGTAACAATGTTTAACGGTCATAATGGTTTTAAGTATGAGATGTGGAGCAGAAGGACAAAAGTATTTTTACACGGACAGGGACATTATATTTGGTTATCATTTGTTATAGGATATGATAGTTCAAAAAGGGAAAAGACTGCAGCCAAGAAGGAATTGAAGAAGAATAACTAAAGAGCAATGGATTTCATCTCGGAAGGATTACCTAATCTGGTAAGAGAAAATGCTGTTAAATGTTCATCATCCAAAGAACTTTGGGACAAGTTACATGACATATATTCTTCATCGATCATAGATTCAGAAAATTCCAAAGAAGATGGATATATAAATCAATAAGAGTTGTGTTCACCATGAAAAACAGATTCATAAGATGAAGAGTACATAATCACTAGAGGTATGTTGTTTTTCTTTAATTGTGAAAAATGTGGACATCTTGAAATATAATGCCATGAAGGAAATGAGACAGAAAAACTAATTGAAAATGAAGATAGTTATGAAGAAGAATTGATTAGTGCTTTAGATGAACTAAGAGAAGAAAACAAGTCACTCAAGAAAGAATTGGTTAAACAAAAGGAAAGTGTTCACATGTTTTAAGAAGCCAATAGGTCGTCGAGAACTTAAGAACTCAACTAGAAGAATCCATAAATATCGAAGAAAATATTGAATATCAAAAGAAGTATTTGGAAGACGACATAGAAGAACAAAAGGAATAAGCATAAATGAGAGAGAATATATTGACATATCATCTTAAGGAAAGAACTAATGACATAAACCAGCTTGAGGCAGAGTTTGCTCAAGAAGAGAAAGAACTTGAAGAAGAAATAATCACATTAAAAATTCATCTTGAAGAAGCAAAAAGAATAGAAGAATTCATGAAGTCTCAGATAATGAAGAAAGAAGAAGAGGTTGAGAATTTTGAAGAAGAAGTTCTCACATTGAGAAGTAAAATCATCAATCTCAACA
This sequence comes from Picea glauca, assembly GCA_000966675.3. Lineage (NCBI taxonomy): Eukaryota > Viridiplantae > Streptophyta > Pinopsida > Pinales > Pinaceae > Picea > Picea glauca. The sequence goes on along the minus strand of JZKD02S2280633.1, from coordinate 245,643 downwards.
AGAATGTTGAAGAGATAGAAACATCCATATCAGTTATAGAGAATGAAGAGAAGCACTCAAGGTTGCTAGAAAAGAAGAATGAAGAAAATATAAAGAGATATGTAGAAGTACTCAAAGGAAGGAATCATGGTCAACCAAAGTCTAAGAAAACTATTAAAGGTACATCTTCAAGAAGACCATTCATGTTCAAGCCACATAGAAGCTTCAATCATGATCATGATCAGTCAAGGCAGAAATTTACAAGGAATACACCACAAAAAATATCAGTCAATCCTACGTATGAAAATTTATTTTATGGTCATGGTTTTTATTGTACTAATTTTGGACATAAGGTTGCAAATTGCAGGGATTATAAAAGAAATGTTCAAGCAAGAAGTGCCTATGTGGCCCCACGTAACATTGAGTGTTACAAATGTCATAACTATGGACACATATCCAGTGATTGTAGAAGCATGATCGATACTTCTATGAAAGACAATACTGATATCATATATAAGAAAGTATGGATAAGAAAACATGAAGAACATGTGAACAAATACCATGTACCAGATGATTCGAATAGATCTTTTACACGACTATGGTTGAGTTATTTAGCATGTGTTAATTAACCAATTAGGAAATTGAAGAAAGAGGAACAATTATGAATGAAACATGGCATCCATAAAGAAATATACATATCTAGAAATAAGCATGAAGAAACAACAAAGTTGATAATGGAGTTCGACACAAAATTGCCTATATCTCCAGGCCTTTGTCTCAGTGGGGAGGATTCTTTATTAATTATTCAATGCTTTAAAAGTACATAAAAATTACATAATATGGAATTCATATTGATCTCACTATGTTCTTCTTGACCTCAGAAATCCAATGCAACTGACGACATTGAAAAAGGTCGAGTATAGCCTCCGGAAATTGCCTCCAAAGTTCTCCTAATTCGTTGGTTTTCTCTGCATAAATGTCATTGTTTCTGCATATAAAAGATAACTCTGGCCTATGGCCAGATGGATAAACCTTTTGGTTAATAAAGAAATGGTCCAGGGATCGAATCCCAACTAGACTTGATTTGTGGTACGAAATTTGGGTTGGTTGCCATAAAATATGGTTTAAAATCCATATAATATAATTTTATGGATTAAAATAGTGTGGCACACCCTTTTTATGGTATAACCATACAATATGGTTAAAAGTAAAACCTATAATTCATACGTGGTGGAATAAACTTTGGATAGTCGTAACACTTGTAAACCATATGATATATGGTTACAATGACCCACATTACAATGTATTGGCACGAATTTAAAATGGGTTTGAAAATATGATAAATCTTACCCAAACCATTTTCAATGGATTCAATCCACCTTTAATGGATTATATCCAAAATATGTTTAATAATCCCCATTTCCCTTTAGTGGACTTATCCACTAGGCCTAATGGTTATGAACATGTGTTTCCTCATAAGAGGTCACAAGTTCAAATCCAGAGGGGGGTAGGGTATGTATACCTCCATAGACTTTACCAATCAAATAGTTGGGCAGTGGGGGGTCCCTTGTCCCACAAACAAGGGGGTCTCATACACCAATTTGGTGTGGCTTGGACGTGACCTTAAAAATAGATTATTATTATTATAATGACCACAATATATATAGTTTTAAAAATAACCATATATATTGTAATATATAATTCCTCCTTTAAAATTTAATAACTTTCCATATCTTACCAATCCCAACATGCCACGTGTTGCCATGAGATTAGCCCATGTGTAAACCAGTCAGCTATCAAGTGTCCACACAGAACTCTACCACTTTTCACCTATGAAACCTTCCATTTGTCAATTATGCACTTTTCCACATCACCTTGTTCATGCCACGTGCCATCTCCAGAATGTGCCACGTGTCCTTTGACCAGTTGAATTTTTACCTTTTTGTCCCAAACTTTATATTGTGATAACTTTTGTATATAGACTTCGTTTTTCGATCCGTTTGCGCTGTCATAAATCTTACGACGAGCACTTCACAATCACGTTGATTTATTGAACATTTGAGAAATTTTATTTTTGATGTTTTCAAGATCCATTTGGATCACACCTCCCCACTAAAAAAAAATTAATACTTGCCATATCTTACCAATCCCAACATGCCATGTGTTGCCATGGGATTGGCCCTTGTGGAAACCAATCAGTTGTCAAGTGGCCACATAGAAGTATGCCACTTGTCACCTATGCAACCTGCCATGTGTCAATTATTCACTTTTCCACATCACCATGTTCATGCCATCTGTCATATTCAAAATTTTCCATGTGTCCTTTGACCAGTTGAATTTTTATCTGTTTGACCCAAACTTTAGATTGAGATAAATTTTGCATACCGACTCCATTTTTAGATCCATTTGCGCCACCGAAAATCTTACGATGAGTACTTCATGATCATGTTATTTTCTTGAACATTTGAGAAATTTGATTTTGGAGCCTTTCAAGATCCGTTTGGATCACACCTTCCCACTAAAGGACCTTTTGGTCCCCAAAAGTTTATTGACCAGTCATCAAGATCCGGATAGGCCACCCAGATTGTCCTCTGTCTCTTAACTTTGTCCCGTGCACCTATCTCATCAAGATCAATTGTAACACAATCATGAAAACTGACCACATATTGTTAGCCATTTGAACCCTGTCACATATTACTAAAGCCACTATCATCCTGTTGATGGGTCTTAGATCCATGATTCAATAGTAGTAACCAAACCCGCCACCGAGGCCCAATTAGAATCTTCAGCGTTTAATACTGGAATGGTTCTATAGATCTTGCAATCCAACCAATTTATCAATGGGCTTTATGTTTTCTTGTGAAGGCTCTTCCTTTAGTTTGGACTATCTATTTTTGTATTTTCTCTTGGGTGGGACTAATATGCAATGTAAGCCGGTATAAAACAACTTGGTAACAAACATAATTAAGTTCTAACTACTAGGGAAGAGGCTGAACTTGGGATAACCCATTGCTCAAGCATGCAGACAATGATTATACACTACAGGCCTAGTACTAATACATTAACCATGTGAGCATCCAATTACTGTTTGAGAAACTAATTATCAGAAAGAAAACACATATGCAATAAGATAATGGAAAGAAAAATAATTCATCTACCACAATCATTCATCACATGATAACACCACGATTTATCTTCATCATTAAAGTAAAGAACAACAAAATATTGCACCAGATAACTTGAAAATAGATTAAATAGCTCTTTCTCATTACAACATCATTCATGAAACGAGATAGGAAATAGTTCTTCTCCACATCCAATCGCATGCATTTGATGAAAATAAGTTGTCTCTGGTCCAGAAGGACTTCTCAATTCATAGTAGCTTAAAAATAATTCTTAACAACCAGAAAGAAAGAGTTCTTGCAATAACCATCGACCCTTAACTAATTGGTCGATGTCTTTATTTATAATGTAAAATTCAACTAAAAGTAACAGCTAAGTGTAGTTTAAGAAAAAAAAAAATCGCCACGTGGCATCTTCTTCTAACAGTTTCTTTAAAAGTCAACCCGAGATATCACTTGAAAGGGTGACTTCTCTCATACTCAGACCAACTGATAAACAACTCTTCGCAAGTTTGGGCCCATGGAAATCTGTGTTGTTCCATCGGAGCCGCGTGAATTCCTCTGATGTCCATCACATGTGTTTGGTATTTCACCAAACTGGTGTTTAACTATTGTAGCATAGTTCAATCTCTAATTGGGTGCTCCATAAATCATTGCACTTGCCCCAGCACTGTGTTGGTCATCTTCGTGAGTTCTTCAACCCATAGTGAATCCTGCTTGGTATGTGACTCAACTATGTCACACAAGTTGATGAATTTGTCGAGGGAGATGAACTCAGGAAGTTCGATGTCATTTACTACTTAGTTGATTTTACCCTAATGTTTCTCGCACCTGGCCCATTGTTCTTGAATTTCTCGGTGTGGGTCCTGAGACATCTTAGCCCAATACTTGGCTGATTGCTTCATGCGATTAAGACTTCTTTTGCCTAACATCTAGATGCCATGTTCTTCTTTGTCTTGGTCCTGCTGGACTACAACAATGTATTTGAGTCTTTCTATGGCTTGCTATGCCCTTTCATACCACTGCTCCATATATTTCCATGTTGCGAGTGCCATGAGAGTGTCCTCCTAGAGCTCAGATATCTTCGATTTAAAAAGGTGTTTCTATTTTGTGAATTGATCGTAAGCTTCTTTGAACTCGCTTCTCAGATATATTGCGATCTTGGTGGCTCCCAGATAGTACTCAACCAGCTGGTATAAATGTTCTATTTCCTTCAAGGTGGTGTAAAACTCCTTTTCGTCTCATTTGGCTCTGTCCAGGGTGGTGTATGATATTTCCATTTCTACGCCGAGTAGCTCCGACGTCTGGGCACCTTCAGTGTTTATCAAATTCTCCTCTTTAGTGATGAGGATGGAGCGATCCAACATGATATTCCTTTTCTTTGTTGTTCTTTGGACGATGTATTTTCTCTTTCAATCATAGGAGATAGCATAGATTTTGGCTACCTCATCTACCGACTCAGGTATCTGTTGATCACCCCACGTGAGTATGTTTCCTAGATGACCGGTGGTGTATACTTGTTCAAGGTCGGGTTCTCGAACTTCCTCGTTGTGTTTCGACTTCCTGGGAATCTACCTATAACTTGTCGGGGATCTGAGTATCGAGTGGAATAGAGGCGTTGGGAAAACACTTGATAGTTACTTTTTCATTGTTCATTGAATCATTGATTTCCTTTTGCGGGGATCCTTCCTTTGGCTCATCCAATTTGGTCTTATCCTTTGGATTGTCTACTCCAGTCTTCGATGCATCAGGTCCCTTCATTTAGAGGCCAATTTTGGATTTTGTTTCCCTTTGTGGACCTCCTGGGTTTGGACCCTGAGATTAGGATAAGGAGTCTTCACTGGTTCCTTTTCCTCTTGTACGTGCACAAGACTCCCTAAAGATGCCTCCGGGATCTCATAATCACTATATAGATTTATAAAATCGCTCAAAGGGTTAGGTGATATTGTTTCAACTAATACCCGAGTCCTCTCTAGTTGAGTCATCGCACCTTCCGGTGAATCATCCAATGGCATTATGGATTCAGGGTCATTTGACTCGTTGATGTTACCAAGGTTTATGAAATCGGGGCCACTTTGCTCCACTGGGGTTTCTTCTGGGCTATCAGTCGGGAGCCTGGGAAACCTAATGAGGTTTGAGTTGTCCCACAACTGATTCATCATTTGTTGGGCCTATTGATACATGAGTGCCCCTCTTCCCAGCACATTCTAAGCTTCAGAGAGAACCCTATCCTGCACCGGGGTTACCTAGGAAATCTTTGTTGTTTTGATTGCTTCCTGGGGATCTTCCACCGCTTCGACTGGTCCAGATTATATTATTTCTCCCCTGGCTCTGAGGATATCTTGAGCCTATTGTTCCAAGGTGTTTGTTTTTTCTTCCCAGCTCATGGCCTTTAACTTGGTTTCTTTAGGGTCAACCATCCTTGCCACCACCTCATCCTAGTCTTCAGCATTTTCGATGAAGACCTCATCCTCAAATCGGTCATGGGCATAGGGCCAACAGGATGATACCTGTGATGCATGATTCAAGAATAGACCCTTGGTATCATGCTCATATAGATACCAGTGGCCTACTTTCGATACAACCTTTTTGGCTTCATCCGACAGCCTTGGGCACTCTTTCTTGAACAACAAAGAATAAATGTGTGCGATAAACTAGTCGGAGATGAGAGAATAGGATTTCTTGTACTTTTTCTCCCACAAGATGTTGAAATAGACATGGATTGGGAGATCGGAGGCATCCCAAATCAATTTCATTATGACAAAGACGTTCTTGGCACAGATGACATCCAGTAGGTAAGAATCCATGTAGAAGGAAGGGGTTTCTCCCTCTTTCGGTGTCTGAGCTTGTCGTATGCAAGTGCTCAATTGTTTGGAGATGATTTCACCATAGTTAAAACCTATTCCATAAATGGCTATAGTATAAGAGAGAGGCATCCAAGCCTCTAAAAACCTGGCGCAGTCTTTCTCCCCATGCAAACGGAAGAGGAGGGCCATTAGATAGATGTAAGGCTTTCTTAGGTTGGTTGTCGGGTACCCACCAGAGGTTTGATTGGTGAAATTTTTATCCTCTCTCTACTAGGAATCCATATTCTTGCTGGTGTCATGTGTCTCATAGAAACTAAAAAAAAAACCAGTGTTCAACCGTTCCTCCGGCTCCCTGAGCTTGTAGAAATTTTGAACTTCCACTGGGAGGAAAATGCCACTGCATTCGCCATTGTCGTCGTTAGTTAAACACATTTGTGCATCAGTGTGATCAATAATCCATTTCAAGAGTTTTATGCAGGGGAATATCGGAGTCCTTCTCTCCACCATGTGTAGATAAGCCTTGCGGACATTCAGGAGAACATCATCATTGAGTCTTCTCGTATCAGGATCGTTTTGTGGGGTATATTCGGGGAGTTCCTGTCACTTGATTTTCTTAAAATGTTCTTCCCATCGCAGGAATATTGTCTTGGTCCCAATGTTTGCCTCTGTGTCTCCAAAGGTCAAGGGAGAGACCCAAGCCTTCTTGGTGGTGGTCTTGATGACGGGCATCGACTTTGGAGAAAATTCCAATTGCCTTGCAACTGTTGGGGAGAAATCTTCTCCCACCTCTAGTTATTGTAGCTTTGGCACTCTTGGATATTTCCTAGTGGTGGATTTCTTTAGAGGCATTGTTCTTGACACTGAAAATGATCCTTTAGGCATGTGTACAGAGTAACATTGGATGAAAACATATGAAATGAAGCGTACAACATCCATAAGCCGGTACATACCTGTAACTCTTGCTAAAATTATTGTTTAGTACTCATTGGACCTTAGAAGCTTTCTCTAGATCGCTCATCTTGCTCCTATGGGTGCTCCAAACTTATTTGTGCATAGAATAATCTTGTTCACAATGACTCAAAAGAATATAACGAGAGACATTCTACCGGTCGTATCAACCAGTTAATATGAGTAATGGATGAAATTTAAAAAAACCTACCATCGAATCTCTACAAATAAATTCTACGTGGGTTGATGGCAGATGCACAGAGGGAGATGCATTATATCGTCATGCTCAAAAGGTCCTTTTTATTTGCACATGAATTAGAAACTAATGCGTGATCCTGGAATTAATTAACCTTTTAAATGCATCGTATCTAGTGTATATTAGAGATAAAACATCCCATCATGTTTCATTTTGCAGTGGATAGATCGGGAATCGATGATATCCTTATGTATGTTTTTGATGGTATCCTCCTGAGAGAATGTTTCAATGCCGACGGGTTTCATTGCACGATGCTTATGTGGCAGAACTAGTTCAAGGTGCAACATGGATCTCAGGAGCTAGTAACAACTTCAGGGAAAACTTGATCATAAGTCTAGTCCCTCGGGCAACGATAGATGGAAACAGTGGACAAGTAGTTTGACTGTACATCTCAGTTGAAGTCGGGTCAGAGAATGCATGATGTGTTAAAATAATCTTGGGAATGCCGATGCCGAAAGTTATCGAGGATTGATGATCGAAGATAGTTCAAATGCGTAGTTTCTTTGCGGTTTATCATCTCTGTAAATCCCCGATGCTAAAAATGTTTTGAAAGTCAATGATTAGCGATATCATCCCTTTACTCACGCGACACTTATTATTTTTGTTTATTACTGACATCGATGGGGATCAGTCATTGGCAATATTCTTGCATGACACCTGTCGCGTAATAAAACTCCCGTCTATCGACGTGGATGAAGATCGGGGCTAAGCTACTTTGGTCCCCTTCATCATTTTTTGTCACCTCTAATGCTTCCCAATGCCGAATTTCTTATGCGCGTTAGGGGAAATTTTTCGACTGACGATTCTTTAAGTAAATGTTAGTCTTTTTTAAAGTTATGGTGATTTTCACATGCTCAAGAAGACTTTAGAAGACTTCAAATGAAAAATGAAATGATAAGCAAAGGAAAAAAATTTCATACTGAAGTGGAAATCAGACAGTGCAAAAGATCAAGTGTTACCCAAAAATGTAAAATTTGGCATAGGCTTTTTAGGGTGTGTTGAGTGCTCAAAAAATGGAGACTTGTTGGGCGAAAACAAAATATATGCTCCTCCTTTAAGGCTCGACTGATACGGAAGCTGATGGAGAACTTTAACTGGTTTTAAATCAGAACCTCTTTTACCTTTGCATTCAAAATTCTTTAGCTAATGATTCCTCCTTGGTTTCCTGTAATCCTAACTCATGCCCCTTTTTACAAAATTCTAGCAAGGTATTCACTGGCATGAAGCCTTTAGCTTCCTCCACTCACTTGCTTTGGTGTCACTCCGTTGCCATCGAGGATCCATAGCACCGATAGAGTCACCCCGACATCACAGAACTTACTCCACTGCCAGCAAGCGTCCATAGCCCCAACGAAGATATATGCATACCCTCTCCTACTTTTCACTCTTTTGATCATATTAATTTTATTTTGGCATGATGCTCTGAGCGAATGGGAGAGGATGATGTCTGTTTATTTTGCAAGGTGATATGATTATGGTGGATCCTTTTCTAGCTTTGTCTTATGGGTTCATGTAGTCCTTTCCAACTTTCCTTATTTCCCTTAAGGTCTTACCAAACCACTGAGCCGACACCTCTGACATTTCTCTGAAGTTGTTCATTTGCACAGGTTAGATAGAGGACTCCTCAGAGAAACTGCAAGTTCCCCAATTCTTCTTGTGTTTGTAAGTGAGCGATAAGTTAGGAATAGAGTTGGCTATGTCACATTATTTAAGGTCAACCATTTCCTCTCTTAACACAACCTTAAAAAATGTAGAAATCCATAAAGAAAAGAAAACAACAAAAATTCATTTCACAATCGTGAAAACACTCAAACAAAACATAAAACACATTTTATTTTTTTTGTTATTGGAAATATTGTTTTAGGGATTGGCCATTCACTGGGAGGGCATCAGGTTCCACCCTTAGATTCTGTAACCGATAAGTGCCTTCCCTAATCTTCTCAGCCACCTGGAAAGGTCCAAGCCATAGATTCTGAAAATGAGAATGCTTCCCTTTTGGCTCATTTTCTCTGACCCACTTTAGGACTAAGTCTCCTACTTGAAATTTCTTCTCTTTAGCCTTATACTTATTGAAACATCTTTTCACTATCTATTGGTAAGCTAGGAATTTTGACTTAGATTTTTCTCTCTCTTCTTCCAGCATGAGCAGAGTGTCGATTCTTTTTTATATGGATGATGAAGGTTCCTCGCTGGAATCTTGGGCTAGTTGAAGAGATGGAAGATAGAGCCCATTTGGGAGGATGGATTATTTCTCGTAAACCAGAAAGTACAAGGAATTTCATACATATTCCTTGGGTGTGACCCTATCGGCCCATAGAGCATTATGGAATAGATTATGCCAATTCTTTTGGTTATCTGCAACCGTCTTCTTTAATATCCTTACTAGGTTCTTGTTAGTTGATTCTGTCATCCCGTTTCCCTGTGGATAATAATTTTCATAGTACCAAATTATGATTCCATTGTCTAGAGAAAACTCCATCAATAGGGTGGAAGAAAAATAAGCTGCATTATCAAAGACCAAGACAAAAGGGACACCAAACCTTGTGATTAGTTGTTGTTCTATGAATTGGATTACCACCTTCTCATTTACATGAGTCAGAGGGATGGCCTATGCCCACTTCGTGAAGTAATCGGTGGTGGTAAGAATGTACTTGTGTTGTTTTGAAGAACTGGACATAATTGATCCTATGATACCCCACCCCCATTACTCAAAAGGCCTAGAGATAGTCACTGGTTTGAGTGGAACTGTTTCTCTCTTCTCCTTCCCAATGCTCGTTTGTCAAGTTTTACAATTTCTAGCATAGGTGTGAGCGTCTTTGAACAAGGTGGGCTAATAATAGCCAGCTCTCAGTATTTTATGGGAAGTGGTGTTTCCTAGGAAATGTCCACCGTCAGGTCCATCATGGAGCTCTTTTAGAACCTTTTCTACATCTTCACGCTTAAGACATATTAATAGCACCCCATCATAATTAATCTGGAAGAGTACCGAACTTATAAGGTGATATTGTGCAGATTTTAACCTGAGATCTCTCCTTTCCCTAGGGTTGAAATTTTCTAGACAAGTCCCATGGTGTAGGAGATAAGTTAAATTATGATATCAAGACTCTTGTCCTAGAGAGATATATGATACTTTTCCACACCATAGAGCCATGTCATTCTCCCATCTTGAATCTTCATTAACTTGGTCCTGGGCTTCGGATGCAAGTTTGCATAACCCTTTCCCTTTTACTAGTTTGGTAGGTTTTATATCTAGATCAAATTCTTGGACCACTGTCATCTAGTTCCCTCTTCTTTCCGCCATCTCCTGTTGAGTTAACAAGGACCAAACCACTAGATGTGGCACAATTACCTTGGTGTGGTTCTTGAGGATGTAAGACCTTAAGTGTTTTACTGCTTTATATACCGCATAGGCCTATTTATCTATAGCAGGATTATTAATCTTAGCTCCTTGGAGATTAGTGCTCATGAACAGCACTGGGGCCTCATTGTTTTGATCATCCTTCTGAGTCAATACCGCAGCTAATGATTGGTCAGAGGGGAAAGTATAGAGGAAGAAATATCTATTGAAATCGAGACTTCATAACACCGGGGCTCAAGATATAGCACTTTTGATGTTTCTGAAAGAATCATTTCATTCATCATCCCACTTAAATTCGACGTATTTGCAAATCATCTTTTGTAAGGGTTTGATAGTTTCTGCGAAATCGAGAGTGAATTTCCTCACAAAATTGATTTGTCCAAAAAAGGATTGCATGGCCTTCTTGTTGTGAGGAAACGAGATTTGAGCTATGGATTTAATCCTTTATGGGTCTATGTGAATTCTTGATTGAGATATAATGTGACCTATCATCTTACCCTCCTCGACACAGAATATAGTTTTCTTAGGGTTTAAGGATATACAGTATTTACTACACCTTTCAAAAATCTGAGTTAAGTGTTGGATGTGCTCTTATTTTTTCTTTGAGTACACAGTTACGTCATCTAGATACACTATCATACACTTGTTGATTAGTCCCCGATATTCTACATCCATGGCCCTTTGGAATGTCACTCCTATGTTAATTAACCCAAAAGGCATGTGTTTATAAGCGAAGGTTCCCCATTTGGTTAAGAAGGTAGTTTTCAAACGATCTTCCTCTGATTCCAAAACTTGGTTATAACTTGAGAAACCGTCCAGTAGAGAGAAAATCTCTGAGCCAGACATGGTCTGCAGGAGTTGCTCCATTGGAGGGACTGAGTAATTTTCCTTTTCTGAAGCTCTGTTGAGGTTCCTAAAATCTACACATAAGCAGATTTCCCTAGACATTTTCCTTATCGGAACCCAATTTTCTACCCACACAGAATGCCTAACTTGGAAGATGATTTTGGCAAGCAAATGTTTCTTCAATTCCTGATACATGTGAGGTTCCAGAGATGGGTGATACTTTTAGAGCTTCTTTTGGAAGGGTTTCACTTCAACTTTTAACGGGATAGTGTGTTGAATGATGCAGGTATCATACATTTTCAGATCTCAATAGGACCATGCAAAGACATCTTGATATCGTCTAAATAGTTTGAGATAAGCCTTTATTTTGTACTTAGATATGGTCATACTGAGGTTTATATTATTTGGGTTTTTCGGGGCCCTGAGATTTACAGTTTCATGCAGGGGATGAGAACTACTGGTCTTTGCATTTTTAGGCCCCTTAAATCGCTCTTTCAGGTCAAACAGATTTTCCAAATTAGCTATCCCTTTCAGGATCGTGTGAGACTTTGATTTAACAATAGTTTGACCTGTCCAAGGATTAGTTTATGTTGATTTCTCTTGGAATACTTCATCATCAATAGCCAAATCTTTGAAATTGTCTTGGTTATTCAAGAAGTTTATGATATGTTCATCTCCTTCAAAGTCTTTCCAATTAGAAATGTTGTTAGGAACTGACGGTTTGTAGAGAAGCTCCACAGTGAACCGGGAGGCTTCATAATCCTCTAGAGGCAACAACCTTGAAGCAGCTATGGCCAGGGAAACAACAAGAATATTCTTTATTCTAGGAATTGAGGTGATATTGAAGGATTCAAAATGCTCTATTAACCTATGCACTTCCTACTGATAATTCTTTAGTTGTGAGGAATTTGAATGTATAACATTCCTTACTTGTCTAATGATAATTTCAGAGTCTATGAAAACCTTCAATTCTTTGATATTCAAGTCTATGGATTTCTTTAATCCTTGTACTAGAGATTCATATTCGACAGTGTTGTTCGTACATTCAAATTCTAGCCAATAGGATAGGAAATGAAATTTACCTTTAGGATCAATGAGGATGGACACTGCTCTTGAGCCTTCTTACGATTTAGATCCATCAAAATATAAGGTCCAATAGTGTGGGAAAGGTGTGTGGGCTTCCCGTTCCCTCTTACTTTCCTTCTTCTCTGCTAGTAGCTTTGAGCTTTCCAATGCAGGTTCTTGGTAGAAGAGGGTTTCCTCTATTGGTATTGGCGATTTCTCTTGAAACACCATCTCAGAGTTCTGGGTAAGAGGGACAATGGATAAGAGAGGGGGAAAGTTCCCAAAGTAGGAGTCACAGGAAAAATTGACTAGCAGAGGGAAATCTGTCGATGAAGGTTCGTTTAAGGTTTTTAGGTTGGTGATAGTATGCTTGAGATACCTTTCCCTATCGATCCTGATCATATTCTTGTATCCCTTCAGTGGTAGCTAAAGGTGCACCCAATTTGTATTGAAGTATCCATTTATCTTCTCAGACCAATCTCGACTTAGTAATAACCCATAGGCCTCTAGAATATCTACTACAATGATGTCAATCACTTGCACGAACTTGGGATGTGTTGCTATTATGATCATTACATCTTTGAGCTCCACCATGAACTTGACCTAGGTTTTATCTAGTTGTATTACATGTTTATCACTCTTGAGAGGAACGACATTTAATTTTTTTCAAATAGACAAGGGCATAACATTGGAAGATGCTCCAGAATCTACCAAACAATTGTGGAGGTTTCTATTGAAGACTTCAAATGTTAAGAGGAATGGTGGGATAAAAGGTTTTTCCTTTCTCTCTTCCAAGCAAGTGTTCACAGTTGGTTTTCTCACTAGATCTGTGGGAGATAGATTTCTTTCGTGACCATTTCCAGTCGTAGGGTTTTCTTCCAAGTTCAAAGCATGTAATAGAAAGTCATTCTATTGAGGAATCCTACATAGGTCCATAACTGATATATTATCCTTTAACTTCTTCAAATCTTCAACTACGTTGTAATCCAGTTTGGGTGATTCTCGGGTATGGATGCTTATAGGATTTTTACTTGGAGCAAAATGTTATTTTGGGTGATCGGGAGTTGCCTTACTCCTCGAAGTTTGGGTGGCAGCGGTATCTTTCAGAACAGGTGGACCTTTACTGCGTGTCTGTACCACCGAGACTTCTGTAGGTGGTTCTTGATACTCAAATAGGTCATCGAAAGGCATGATCAGGTCAGGATCCCATATTAGCATGGTTGTGTCTTGTGGTGGATCAATCTCTTCCTGGTCAACAATATTCACAACTGAATTGTTGGGTCTTTTGGTCAGGAAGACTTCGTCTAGAAATCAATTGGACATCAAGTTCATGGCATGCACCCATTGAGGGCAGTCTCTTTCGGAGTGGTTTTCCTGGTGATAAGTACAGAAAGAATCAGATGCTACATTCCCTAGATCAATATTTAAGTTAGCTAGGGGAGGTTCAATTTCCTTGAACAATGGGTTCCTTTTAAATAAAGGCCTATAGGGCCTTTGGCCTTGGTTTCCCTCTCCTTCATTTTTCTTCATGTCTATGATCTCATTTCGTAATTTCTTAACCATGCGTTGTAGGTATTCTATGTCTCTATTACCCTTGTCGGGAGTCTGTTCTACTTGTTTCCCTGGGGGTCTCATCAAAAGGAGTCCTCTCCTGGGAGGAGGTTGAACTTCTTTCTTAACTAGAAGGACATGGCCTTCTTTACACCCTTTCATATGGAATTCTATCATTTTTTCTTCAAAATTTTCAGGTAGGGTTCGCTTGGCAGCCCTTTTTACAAACATAGAAATAGAAGTTGGGAGAGCGTTAGCATAAACTTCAATTTGGAATTCCTGATTTGGTTTTTCTTCGAGATGAAATTTGTTTAAGATGGTCGTGAATATTTGATTGAAATCTTTGACTCTTTCTTTCGAACTCATGGTGGCAACGAACAACTCAAACATCAGATATCTTGTAGTAGTTTCCTCTACAAATTTATCTAGAAAGTCTTTCTGGAACTTTGTCCATATAGTTATGGATCCTACTAGCAGATTAAAATACCACGTGGAAGATGAATTCTGAAACATATAGGGGAAAATACTACAAACTATGTCTTCATGTTGGATGTTCATAAGTCTAGTCATGAGTATGAACTTCTTGATATGATCTTCAGGTAATCCTGAAGTTTTGGGGTCGAATTTAGGAAGTAGCTTCTCCAGGTGTTAGGGAATATTATGCATTCGTCCCAGGATGGCCACGGCATCTCCGACCAACCAAGGATGATTGTTCTAGGGTAGGTTTCCCCTTTATTCATCATGGATGTAGTTGTCTTCCATATCCTCAAACTCTGAGCTAAACTCCTCTTCTTCCAAAAAATCGTCTGGCTCAGAGACGTCATCGGCTGGCGTTATAAGGATAAGATTTATAGGGTGTTCTATTTTGGTGATCGCAAAATCTATTAGGTCTTATACCGTGTCCACAAAATCTTCGTCGGGAGTATTGACCACAAGTATGATTATTTGTTTTCTTCGAGGAATTATTGGAGCTAAGGGTAACATACTGATCTGTCGGGCGTAGTCTCTTGTGATTCTTCTAAACTGATTTAATTCCTCGTGAGGAAGAGCGTAAGTTATATCAGAGAATGATTTTTCTTCCTCGAGCTCGGGTGAGTTACTTGTTTCAGGAGTACTCAGCATGTGTGGGCTATCTTGTGAATGAATAACCATGCATGTGGGTTGTTATGAATTTGTAGGTTGTTTGAAATACTATACAAAATATACATTCAACCATTCATTCTCAGGCCCTCCTTCTAGCTCAAATTCTGTTGATGGGTCCTAGATCCCTGATTCAACAATAGGAACCAAACCTGCCACTGAGGCCCAATTATCCTCTGCAACGTTTAGTAGTGGAATGGTTCTCCAGATCTTGCAATCCGACCAATTTATCGATGGGCTTTATGTTTTCTTTTGAAGGATCTTCCTTTAGTTTGGAGTATCTATTTTTGTATTTTCTCTTGGGTGGGATAGATAGGAGATGTAAGATGGTATAAACCAATTTGGTAACAAACATAATTAAGTTCTAACTATTGGGGAAGAGGCTGAACTTGGGATAACCCGCTGCCCAAGCATGCAGACAATGATTCTACACCACAGACCTAGTACTAATACATTAACCATGTGAGCATCCAATTACTGTCTGAGAAACTAATTATCAGAAAGAAAATACATATGCAATAAGATAATGGAAAGAAAAATAATTCATCTACCACAATCATTCATCACACAATAACACCACAATTTATCTTCATCATTAAAGAAAAGAACAACAAAATATTGCACCAGATAACTTGACAATAGATTAAATTGCTCTTACTCATTACAACATCATTCATGAAACGAGATAGGAAATAGTTCTTCTCCACGTCCAATCACATGCATTTGATGAAAATAACTTGTCTCTGGTCTAGAAGGACTTCTCAATTCATAGCAGCGTCAAAAAAATTCTTAACAACCAGAAAGAAATATTTCTTGCAAAAACCATCGACCCTTAACAAATTGGTCAATGTCTTTATTTATAATGTAAAATTCAAGTGAAAATAATGGCTAATTGAAGTTTAAGAAAAACAAAATTTTCCAAATGGCGTCATCTTCTAACAATTTCTTTAACAGTCAACCCAAGATATCACTTGAAAGGGTAACTTCTCTCATACTCAAAACAACTGATAAACAACTCTTCTCAAGTTTGGGCCCATGGAAATCTATGTTGTTCCATCAGAGCTGCGTGAATTCCTATGATGTCCATCGCATGCATCTGGTATTTCACCAGACTAGTGTTTAACTGTTGTAGCATAGTTCGAGCTCTAATCAGGTGCTCCATAAATCATTGCACTTGCCCCGACATTGTTTCGGTAATCTTCATGAGCTCTTTGGCCGATAGTGAATCCTTCTTGGTATGCGACTCAACTATGTCGCATAAGTCGACAAAGTTGTCGGGGGTGCATAACTTGGGAAGTCCGATGTCCTTTACTGCTTTGTTGATTTTACCCCAATGTTTCTTGCACCTAGCCCATTGTTCTTGAATTTATCGGTGTGAGTCCCGAGACATCTTAGCCCAATACTTAGTTGATCCCTTCATGCTATTAAGACTGCTTTTTCCTAACATATGGATGCCATGTTCTTCTTTGTCTCGTCCCTGCTGAATTGCATCAATGTATTTGAGTCTTTCTACGTCTTGTTGTGCCCTTTCATACCACCGCTCCATATATTTTCATGTTGTGAGTGCCATGAGAGTGTCCTCCTGGAGCTTAGCTATCTTCACTGTAAAAAGGTGTCTCTCTTTTGTGAATTGGTTGTAAGCTTCCTTGAAATTTCTTAGATATACTGTGGTCTAGGTGGCTCCCTAGTAGTACTCGGCTAGGTGGCGTAAATGTTCTAGTTCCTTCAGGGCAGTGGCCAACTCCTTTTCATCTCATTTGGATCTGTCTAGGGTGGCATCTGAGATCGCCATTCCCATGCCGAGTAGCTCTGATGTCCAGGCATCTTCTGTGTTTATCAAATTCTCCTTTGTAGTGATGAGGATGGAGAGATCCAACGTGACCCTCCTTTTCTTTTTGGTGCTTTGGACGATGGATTTTCTCTTTCAATCATAGGAGATCGCATAGATGTCGGATACCTCATCTATTGGCTTAGGTATTTGCTGATCACCCCACGTGAGTGTGTTTACCAGATTACTGCTGGTGTATACTTGTTGAAGGTTGGGTTCCCAAACTTCCTCTTTATGTTCCAACTGCCCCAAAATCTACGTGTGACTTGTCGAGGATCTGAGAATTGAGCGGAATCGAGGTGTCGGGAAAATACTCGATACTCACTTGTTCATTGGCCATTGAATCATTGATTTCCTTTTGTGGGGATCCTTCCTTTGGCTCATCCGATTCGGGCTTGTCCTTCAGATTGTTTTCTCTGGTCTCCGACGTATTGGGTCCCTTCGTTTTGAGGCCAACTTTGACTTTTGTTTCCCTTTGTGGGAACTCCTAGGTTTGGACCCCGAGATCAAGAGAAGGAGTCTTCACCGGTTCCGTTTCCTCTTGAACGTGCACAAGACTCCCTAGAGATGCCTTCGGGCTCTCATCATCACTATATACATTTATAAACTCACTCAAAGGGTTAGGTGCTTCTTTTTTAACTAATACCCGACCCGTCTTTGGTTGAGTCATCACACCTGTCGGTGAATTGTTTGGTGGAATTGTGGATTCAGGGTCATTTGACCCATTTATGTTACTAAGGTTTATGAAATCGGGTTGCTTGGCTCCGTCGAGGTTTCTTCTGGGCTATCGGTCGGGAGCCTGGGAAGCCTAATGAGCTATGGGTTATCTTACATCCGATTCATCATCTGTTGAGCCTGTTGATACATGAGTGCTCCTCTTCCCATTTCATTCTGAGCCTCAGAGAGATCCCTATCCCGCACTGGGGTTACCTTGGAAATCTCTGTTATTTCGGTGGCTTCCTGGGGAGCTTCCACTGCTTCGACTCGTCTGGATGCTATCCTTTCTCCCTTGTCCCTAAGGATCTCTTGAGCCAATTGTTCCAAGACCATTATTTGTTATTCCCATTACATGGCCTTAAAACTGGTTTCTTTAAGGTTATCCATCCTTGCCACCACCTCATCCTAGTCTTGATCATTTTTGGTGAAGACCTCATCCACAAACTAGTCATGGGCATAGGGCCAATAGGATGATACTTGTGATGCATGATTTAGAACCAGACCCTTGGGATCACGCTCATCTAGATATTAGTGCCCTACTTTCAATAGAATCTTCTTGGATGCATCCAACAACCTTGGGCACTCTTTCTTGAACAACAAAGAATAAATGCGTGCGATAAACTGTTCACAGATGAGAGAATAGGATTTTTTGTAGATGTTCTCCCACAATATTCCAAAATAAACATGGACTGGGAGATCGAAGGAATGCCATCTCAAGTTCATTATGGCAAAGAAATTATTGGCGTAGATGATGTCGAGTAGGTAAGAAGCCATGTAGAAGGAAGGGGTTTCTCCCTCTTTCGGCATCTGAGTTTGTCGTATGCAAGTTCTTAGCTATTTGGAGATGATTGCACCCCAGTTAAAACCTATTATAGAAATGGCTATGGTATAAGCCAGAGGCATCCAAGCCTCCGAAAACCTGGCGCAGTCTTTCTCCCCATGCAATCGACAGAGGAGGGCCATTAGATAGATTTAAGGCTCTCTTAGGTTGGTCGTCGGGTACTAGCCAGAGGTCCAATTGGTGAGATTTTTATCCTCTCTCCACCAGGAAGACATAATCCTATTGGTGTCATGTTTCTCATAAAAACTCAAAACAAAATCAGTGTTCAATCGTTCCTCCGACTCCCTAAGCTTGTAGTAATTTTTAACTACCACTGGGAGGAAAACCCTGACGCATCCACCATTGTCGTCATTAATTAAACACCTTTTTGCATCAATGTGATCAATAAGCCATTTCAAGAGTTTGATGTAGGAGAATACCAAAGTCCTTCTCGCCACCATGTGCAGATAAACCTTGTGGACATTCGGGAGAACTTCATCATTGAGTCTTCTCGTATCAGGATTGTTGTGCAGGGTATATTCGAAAAGTTCCTCCCGCTTGATTTTCTTAAAACGTTCTTCACAATGCGGGAATACTGTATTGGTCCCAATGTTCACCTCTGTATCTCTAAAGGTCGGGGGTTGGATGAAATCCTTCTTGGTGGCAGTCTTGATGATGGGCATCGACTTTGGCAAAGATTCCAATTGCCTTGCAACCACTAGGGAGGAACCTTCTCCCACCTCTGGTTCTTATATCTTTGGCACTCTTGGAGATTTACTGGTGGTGGGTTTCTTCGGAGGCATTGTTCCTACAACCGAAAACGATCCTTTAGGCATGTGTACAGAGTAACGTTGGATGAAAACATATGAAATGAAGCGTAAAACATCCATAAGCTGGTACATACCTATAACACTTGCTAAAATTGTTGTTTAATACTCATTGGACCTTGGAAGCTTTCTCTGGATCACTTGTCTTGCTCCTATGGGTGCTCCAAACTTCTTTGCGCATAGAATAATCTTGTTCACAATGACTCAAAAGAATATAATGAGAGATATCCTAACAGTCGTATCAACCAATTAATATGAGTAATGGATGAAATTCAAAACAACCTACCATCGAATCTCTTCAAATAAATTCTACATGGGTTGACGACGGAGGTGTGGAGGGAGATGCATTGTATTGGCATGCTCAAATGGTCTTTTTGATTTTCACACGAATGAGAAACTAATGTGTGATCCTGGAATTAATTAACCTTTTAAATGCATTGTATCTAGCATATATTATATCTAAAACATCCCATCACATCGCATTTCTCAGTGGACAGATCGAGAATCAGCGATATCCTTTTGTATGTTTTCATTGGTATCCTCCTAAGAAAAGCTTCTGACACCGATGGGTTTTGTCGCATGATGCTGATGTGGTAGAGCTAGTTCGAGGTGCAATGTGGATCTCGGGAGCTAGTAATGACTTCAAGGAAAAATTGATCGTAAGTCTAGTCACTTGGGCAACGACAGATGACAATAGAGGATAGATAGTTTGAATGTACATCTCAGTCAGAGTCGGGTCTTTCAACAAAAAACATGTATTAAAAAAATCCTGGGAATGCAAATGTCGGAAGTTATCGGGGATTGGTGATCGGAGATAGTTCAAACATTTAGTTTCTTTATGGGTTATCATCTTCGTAAATCCCCGATGCAGAAAACATTTTGGAAGTCAGTGATTGACGATATCATCCCTTTGACACTTATTCTTTTCATTTCTTATCGACACCGACAGGGATCAGTCGTCGGTGATATTGTTGCGTGATGCCTGTCGCGTAATAAAAATCCCATATTCCGACGCTGATGAAGATTGGGGCTCTACTACTTTGGTCCCCTCGAGCATTTGTTGTCACCTCTAATCCTTCTCGATGTCAAATTTCTTAAGCACGTCGGGGGAAACGTTTCGAATGTCGATTATTTAAGTAAATCTTAGTCTTTTTTAAAGTTATGATGATTTTCACATGCTCAAGCAGAATTTAGAAGACTTCAAATGAAAAATGAAATGATAAGCAAAGGCAACAATTTTCATACTGAAGTGGAAATCAGACAGTGCCAAAGATCAAGTGGTACCCAAAAAGGTAAAATTTTTAGGGTGTGTTGAGTGCTCAACACATCCATGTAGACAACATTACTAATGATAGTATCAAAAATATTTGCACGACATAAGCTTATCTTGGAGAAAACTGTGATTGATTTTCCATTCAACAATCATTTCTTGTTCTTGATTAAGATCTATTACTTTATTTGAAACAATTATAGGTTGGTTGCTTGCTTGAACAAACTTCTTTAATTTTTACATGGTTTGAATAGTTTTATTTTCTTTGACATGATGAGCATGAACCACATAATATTGACCTTCTTTGGTTAATTGATATTTATTCTTTGTCCTGTAGAAGATTTAATATATTTACAATCATATAAGTATGGACTACCTAAGACCATTCCACATTCAATTAAGGGCACTACATCATAGGTTAACTCATCCACATACCTAGATGAAATTGTAAATTTGATTGTGCACTACTTTGCTATGTTCATTTGATGATGGTTTCTTATCCATTTACGTGTGTAGGGATTATGATGCATATGCATTTTTAGTCCCAATTTCTTAACCAATTCTTGTGAAATTAGATTAGATTGAGATCCACTATCTATTAATGTATCAACCTTAGTGTGTTTTATGTTGACCCTGATATAAAACAAGTCACTTCTACAATCAATTCCTTCACCAATTTTACCTTTCATACCAACCAATGAGACCTTTGATTCATCACCTGAATCCAATCCCAAGTCTATCGGTTGTGTTGTAGCTGCAACTATTTTCCTTGAACCACTTTGGCCTCTTCTCGAGGTGCAACTACCAACAACGGTCCTCATCATGCCCCTCTTTCTTGCAATGCTTGCAAGAGGGCCTCTCTTCCTTTCTCATCACTGCATTTTACTTCTTTCCATGCCACTTTTGGCCTCTTTCCTTGAAGATGATTCCCCTAATATACCAACATGTGTTTTCCCCGCTTCAATGTATGTCGCTTGAACATAAACCTCATCAAGATTAGTTGGTCCAAACATGAATACAATGTTTCTAATGTGTGCAAGTAAACCTCCTATATACTTCATAAGAGTTTATTGGGTATGTAAAGGGATATCTAACGTCAATGCCATTTTTCGAAATCCATCTGTGTATTCTTGCACTGCTTGGCCTTTTCTTAGTTTTAAATCTTTCCATTCAATTAATGATTTTTCTTTATAACCCAAAGGATAAAATTGCTTCCTAAGTGCAGAAATGAAACTTTTCCATGATGGAAATACATTACCCACTTTTTGCATTCCGTTTCGCAAATTGCTTTTCCACTAGATGAGTGTTGTGCCTGCAAGTCTCAAAGATGCCAACTTGATTTGTGTGGCCTCATCCTTGATCTGTTTCACACTACAATAGACCTCCATCTTTCTGACCCAATTGTCAAGTCTCTCTGTATTAACTTCACCATCATATATGGGTAATTCGAATTTAACATCAAGTTTTAATAAAGGCATTTAATTCTTGTGTTTATGAACATGTTTCTTTGCATTGGATTTAGAACTTGAACTTGAAGAAGAAAGAGAAGGAGGGGATGATGGAGGTGAAGGAGGAATCTGAGGAGGATCCTCTCCTTCTTCACTTTTTCCCTTTGAAGATTCACCAAGAACTGGTCTCTTTCATTCCAAGTAATCCTCGTACGAAACCTTCATCATCTCTGACATGGCGAAGAAAGTTTTTCGAAACTCTTTCTCATCCTGAGAAAGTCCCTCTTCCGATGCCATCTTCTCTCTTTGATAAGTTCTGTTTCTCAATCCAATTGATGGATTCTATGCAACAAGCTCGCCTTCACAATGAAGTAGATTTTCCCTGGTTAACATTCAAAACTCAAATCCAAATGTCAACTAGCTCTGATACCACTTGATCCGAAAAGATCTTTTACATGACTATGGTTGAGTTATTTAGGATGTGTTAATTAACCAATTAGGAAACTGAAGAAAGAGGAAGAATTATGAATGAAACATGGCAGCCATAAAGAAATATACAGATCTAGAAATAAGCATGAAGAAACAAAAAACCATAAACAACAAAGTTGATAACGGAGTTCGACAGAAAATTGCCTACATCTCCGGGCCTTTGTCTCAGTGGGGAAGAATTTTTTATTAATTATTCAATTCTTTCAATGTACATCAAAAGTACATCAAATGGAATTCATACCGATATAACTATGTTCTCGACCTAAAAAATCCAATGCAACTGACAAAAATGAAAAAGGATGAGTATAGCCTTCGTAAATGGCCTCCAAAGTTCTCCTAATTTGTTGATTTTCTGTGCATAAATGTCATTGTTTCTGCATAGATAATATAATTTTGGCGCGTGGCTTGATGGCTAAAACTTTTTGTTAATAAATAAGTGGTCCAGGGATTGAATCCCAACTAGACCCGATTTGTGGCACTAAATTTTTCAATTCATTTGCACCGACGGAAAGCTTACAACAATCACTTCAAGATCATGTTGTTTTCTTGAAAATTTGAGAACTTTGAGTTTTGATCCTTTCAATATCCATTTGGATCACCAGATATCGCATGATTTGAAATAAAATGAGTTGAATAAAATTCTACAAAGAAAAACAAAGATGTCAGATATAGAAAGGATTGGAAAATAACTGAAAGAAATTACAGATAGGCAAATAAGGAACATGATCAAGAGATTTTACTTTCAGACATTGTAGTGAAAGATGAATCCATAGACATAAAGAAAGAAGTAAGAGCTTAGAGAGATGATGAATCTACCAATGAAGATGATGATGAATAGACATCAGAGCATGAATTGTTCTGAGCCATCTGACTTAGAGACTTGCAGGTAATATGAATATTAGATAGGGGGAGTATATGTGATAGATGTGATAGACCAAAGAACCATCATTCGGGCAGATTGCAGAGTTTGAGAAGACCGATCCATAGTAGTTAGTTAGAAAAAGTACAATTTGATGGATTAATCAAGACTTCATGATAATATAGTTATAAATGGGTCAACATTATGGATAGTTGTGCAAGTAGATTCTTGGACAGTATGGACAATAGCATGGATTCATATATTGGTTCAAATATTGGTTTAGAGACAAAGGAACATTATCATAATGGATGATAATTACACATGAAATGGCTTGAACAATTCTAGTGGATTCCAAATTGACTGATATTTTTGGACACATGTAGTGCATAAAACAATTCACATTCAAAATAGAGTAATGCTCAGAAACAACAATGACAAAACTCTCTATGAACTATGGAAAGGAACCGCAGACAACAACCTCTACATCAAGGTAACTCAAGGTATTATTTTATTAATTGAAATTTATGTTGATGATATTATTTTTTGAAGTACTAATGGCAGGTTAAGCTAGAAATTTGCAAAGGATATGCAAAATTAATTTTAAAGGTCATTACTTGGAGAACTATCCTTCTTTCCAGGTCTTCAGATATATCAAAGAAACCAAGCAATTTTCATTTCTCAAACTAATTATGTCAAAGAAATCCTAAAGAAATTTGGAATGGAAGATTGGAAACCAGTTACCAGTCCTATGCAAACCAGTTACAAGTTGAGAAAAGATGATGATTCAAAGTCTATAGACCAAAGGCAATACAGGTCAATGATTGGTAGCTTACTATATGTGACAACATCCAGACTAGATGTAATGTAGGAAGTTGGACAGGTGGCACGATTTAAAACAACACCAAAGGAATCACATGTATTATTATTGAAGAGGATTTTCAGAGATCTCAAAGGAAAAAAAGAGTTTGGATTATGGTATCCAAAAGGAAAGGATCTAACACTTATTTCCTACATAGATGCAGATTGGGCAGGTTGCATTGATGACCGATGAAGGACCAGTGGAGCAACTTTCTACTTGGGTGAGTGCTTATTATCTTGGATAAGCAAGAAACACTCATTAATATCCTTATCAAAAACCGAGGTAGAGTATATTGCAACATAAGCATGTTGTACACAAGTTATATGGATGAAAAAACTTTGAAAAGTATACAAGTTGAGTATGATGAGCACATTTCAATCTATTGTGATAATATAAGTGCCATCAATATCTCAAATAACTTGGTGATGCACTTTAGGACGAATCACATTCCAACTAGTATCACTTTCGACGGGAACAGGTTGCAGAGAATAACATTAGAGTTGAATATGTGGGCACAAAAGAACAAGTGGAAGACATCTTTACAAAATCTCTTCCACGAGAAGCCTTTGAGTCTCTTCACCAGAGACTAGGAGTAAATTCTACTCCAAAATGAATTATTTTGACTTCTTATCTTATATGTATTATATGTACATGAGGAAGCACCATAAATAGGACAATTCAAGTTGGGGGATCAATTTCAGGAAGAGTTTTGTTAGGGGGAGTAGCCCTGGATGGAAATATACCTTTGTCATTGATAACAAAGGGAGAGAGATTTATCAGATGCAAAGATACATGCTTGGAGAGATATAAAAGAGGCATGTTTCCAAGGGAAGAATGCTTTATATGACTTCAGGGTGATACCCTTTGTCAAAGGGGGATACATTATTCATATGAAGGGAGAGAGATTAATTAGAGACTTATAAACACAAATAAAAATCAAAGACATGTTGACAGGGGGAGCAACCCCAAGGAGAGTTCAATCAGAGGGAGCAACCCCAAAGGGAGATACCCTTTGCCATTGATTTCAAAGGGGGAGAGATAGAAACATTGATGAGGAGTATAAGAATGAATGTTATCATGACCAAGTGTTGCCATCGATATTGGTGTTTCCATCAATGCCAAAGGGGGAGATTGCCAAATAGTTGGATTAGGTTGATCAACAATTGGTATGGATTTTTGGTTTTCATTGATGTCAACCATTGGAGAGTGATATTCTAGATTGATTTCAACCCTTAGTGATTGATGTCAACCCTTGGAGAAAGTCATGTAGCGAATTCTGGTAGCACAAACGTTTCGGTAAAAGACCCAAGGTTGTTTCATGTATAATGGTATCAGTTTTAATATATTTGAAGGTAAGACTATTCTAGATGGATAAAACATGTCATTCCATTTCCGGGGGTATGTGGAATGTCACATAACTCCTCACAGTTAGAGATTTATGGCCATGAGAACTTGGAGAACCCAAGTTTGGGTAATGGACCCAAGTTTGTTTGATGGATACTGGTATGAGTTTTGATATATTTTCAGGAAAGAATATAATATATGCATAGTACATGTCATTCCATTTCCATTGGTATGTGGAATGTCACATAGCTCCTCATGGTTAGAGAGTTATGGACATGTGAATTTGGAGAACCCTTATGAGTCATCTAGAAGCCCCAAAATGTTAAAGTAGTCAAAGTGGTTTAAGATATTTTATAAGGTAAATAATAAAGTGAAGTGATGAGTGTACTATAACTCACAGAGAATAAAAAATTAATTATTTAAATAATAAATTTAATGGAGAAATTAGAAGTGGGTTAACCCTAAAATAAGGAAAATGGGTTAAGATGGTTAAAAGCTAACCCCTTGAGGAAGCTACATGAAAGTATAAATAAGTAGAAAGGCTCTCTCATTTTAAAATAAACTTGAGTATATTGAATATCTACAGGTGACTGAAGTAAGCAAAGGATATCTAAGCCAAATTTCAGAGGGAAGGTGAAGTAAAGAAAGCCAAAATTCAAGGGAGGATAAATTCTTTTGATGATGTTTTCTAAGGTATGTTATTTATAGGTCATCTCACCATTTTCACAATACCTTTTTTTCTAGAATTATTCAGACCATGAAATTGGGAGGCCATTGAGGAAACATATCCAAGTATTTTTGATACAAATTTTATCTTGTGGGTCGTTGTATTTTTGGAGTTACACACCATGGGAAATAGGGTTTTTGGCTAGTCCTAAACCTAGTCTAAAATAGGTGTTTCGGGTAAAAACGTCATAACTTCTTCATAACATATCTAAATTTAGTAAGACCAAATGTATTGGTTATAGTACCATATTTAGTATTCCGTGTACCATTTTCAGATCCATACAATAAATATTTTGTGCGGGGCATGCTCTACAAGTTTTCTCTCTAGAGTAAGCATGAGTTCAATAAGGTATGTCATTTTTGTTATAACTCCTTTTCTGAGAGGTTCCAAGTAGTGAAATATAGAGGAATTTCATAGAACACACTGAAGAACATTGTGTAATATTTTCATATATTTATTCATTACAGGTTGTATGGTACAGGTTGATTACAGTTTTTTTGGTACAGGTTTGTGCCTGGTTGATGCACCTGTTTATGGTATAGGTTGATTACAGGTTGAGGTACAAGTTGATGCATGGTTCAAGTTATTGGTATAGATTGTTTGGTGCAGGTTGATTGGTATAGGTTTACAACAATATATCTCACAGTGATAGTGTGACAGTGGTTCCAACATTCTACTTATACGTCAGGGCGGTTGGATGGGGCAAGGACAGGTGGTTGTAGCCACCTTCCGATTATAGCCAGAGAAAATAGGGGTTTGTAGCCTCCATCTGGTTGTATCTAAATAATGGGGGATTTGGAGCTTCCCTTAGGTTGTATTCTGAGAAACTAGGAGGTTGGAGCCTCCTTCTAGTTGCAGCTGGAAAAAAAAGTAAGTCGGAGCTTCGAATGAATGTAATTCTTAAAGACATATAAGAAAAATAATTTTGTGGTTTTCTCCTACTTTGGGTTTCCACGTAAAACACTGGTGTACTGTGTATGTGTGTGATTTCTCATTTGTTCATTGTTTATTTACTCTACAACTATTGGATGATAATGCTACATTGATATAACACTTGCATTTTATGGTGAAAAAGGACTAAATTTCTCTATTATTGATTCACCACCCCACTCAGTAATCCAACATATTCCACTCTACCAATAAAACCCTCACAAACCTCACAACAATCAATAACTTATGAACCTCTAACCTAGACCTCCTAGGTATTTATATATACTACTCTACTAGCTTATAATCGTTACAATATTTTTCAAAAACCCTAACCTTAACATGTTTAGGCTTGTATGCATGCATGCCACATTGCTTTTCCTCCTTCATGCTGCTTTGCCTTCTTTTTTTGCATGTTGTTTTTCTGCCTCCTAAGGTGCACGCTCCAAAAATAGACATTTTCTCCCAAAATTAGGCTTGCGCCCAAAAATAGATATTTCTCCCAAAATAGGTATGCACCAACACAGTGCACGACAGTTCACAAGTTCCATACACGCCCCAAATTGATAATTAAATGTATTGGATGTTTCAATAAGACAATTAAATACACCGAAATGGACCACTTTAGATTTATATACACTTATGTCGAGGCTCCTTCAAGGAACCTTAAGGCTTCAATACTCAAACAATATCCCCTTTCACTTCCACATAGTCATCATCACTTTTACATTCTCATCCTTACTTCCACATCATCGTTATCACTACCACTTCAAGATCAATGACAACATTTTCTCAACAGTATTTAAAATCTAGAGATACAAACCAACTTGGAAGATCCCCTTTTGATATGTTAAATTGAGACTTCATAAAATAAATCTCAATCTATTTTGCAATTGTTAAGAACCAAACATCAATATAGCATATAAAAACCTCAGGAAAAGTACTCAACGCCTTGAAAAAGAGATAATTTCAGATAATAAGCCTCTTCGAGGGGGAAACCTCCTTTT
>JZKD02S2280633.1:184292-212942 GCA_000966675.3 Picea glauca | reverse complement strand
GATTCAAAATGAAAATGTCTCCTTGGTATATATAGGAGACTAGGAGGTATAATTACAAATAATGACCTAAAGCCGACATAAATAAAATAACATTACTAATCTAAATTACAACTAAAGGGTAATGAGCCAATATTAGGGCTTAACAGCAATATCGTTGTTGAATCATCACATTTGTCTCTTTCAATTAGTTTCTCTTAAGAGTGCAAAAATGTAAGTAAAAATAGAAGATGTCCTTTAACTTACAAAAAGGGTTTTCTAGTATATTAATGTTTTATGTAAATCAAATTTAATCAATTTGTAAATTTTACATTAGAAGAATGTAGAACATAGAATATAAAAGATATAGAAACTTGATACGTTTGGGAAGATGCTTTCCAGGATGAGTTTTCTTTTATATCAAAAGTCTTCCATCCTAGCATCTTACTCACTTATTTCCCATCTACTACTGTTATCAATTATCTAATGGAGTATAGTCTTAAATTGCATGCTCAAAAAACAATAAAATTGACATTACTAATTCGCTTCCGCTGGAATCCAATCCCAAGTGGCTTGGTACACAATTGGAAAATGATTTCCATTTGGAGTCTAGATGACCAAATCCCATATTTTCTTTGAATCAAAAGTCCCTTTAGGATCAAACTTAAAGAAAAGATAGCATCATTATCCATGTCAACATGAGCTACGTTTTTCATTGTGCCACAAAGGAAACTTGAACGATTAATTACATATTAGAAATATCCATTGCTTCTGCCATGTTTCATTTTATTGACAAAAAATTTCTTTCATTAAGACTTGAACCTTGAAGATTAATGTTATGGCTAAACATTTGATAAGAACAAAAGGTAAAATCATGAAGATGAGTGTCTATTTTGCTTGTTTTATGAGAAAAAAACTATATTTTCACAAGTTCTTCAACTTCTGGTATATAAAAGTATTTTTTTATTTAGAATTTCACTTTATAGTAAAAACAAAACTTGTGAAGAATTTGATTAGCTTTCCACTGACTATTTTTCAAATTATTTTTATTGATATTTGATATGTCAATTTGGCAATTGTTTAACAGTATGTTCCTTAAACATGAAAGGAATGATAATGAGTTATTTTTTCCCCCAACAATGTGTCTATTATTAAACTTTTGTTTTTGAAAAACAAAATATACTGCAACAATCTACAAAGACTCTATTTTACTCTAACTATAATTTTGAATCTAACGGATGAATATTATAATTTCTAGAATTTTTTGAAGTTGACCAAGTTAAAAACGTTGCAGATTTTAAACACATGTTTTCCACCACCTTGTATCTATCTTAATTTTTACCTACAAGTAAAATCTAAACATACCCTTTTGAAAAGAACTGTTTAAGGATTCTGAATATGAATTTTTCTAAATTTTCCACTGTGTATTTTTAGGCATATGGATATTTCACTTCATTGAATCATAATCTTACCTGAAAATATTATGCAATGATTTTTTTATAAAATTAATAAAAATCAGATAAAAGTAATGAAAATGAAAACAAATTATAACCATTGAAAGTAGATTCATTTTTGCAAACACTGGTATCAATCTGGAAACCAAATTTTGAGTATTTTCAGGAGTTTGCAACCTCCAAATTTCAAGTAAGATAGAGGGAATTCTCAGGTAACTACAAGCAGTCCCATTCGCTGGTTTTCAACCGAAAGAAATTTCTTCGGCCGAAATATATATTTCTAACATAATCCATAAAAAATAAATGGTTTCCTCTCTTGTCGGTTGAAACAATTATTTTTCGTTCGAAAGGTGGGTGAGAGAATTTTGTCGACCGGAAAAAATCAAGAGACATGTCATTTCATTTCACTTGGCGCCAAGTCTTATAAATATGCTTTTGGCCAAACCAATTTAACACAATTCACTTTCTTGTTTCATTCTTCTGTAGATCACCTAAGAAAAGTTTTGAATCATATTTTTCAATGTTTTGAACAAGGTGGTTGATGTTTTGAGTGCAATTTTTTTTTATTTTTTTGAAGTTCAAGTTTTTATTGGAATAAAAATTTATATATTGAAGGCTAAATGTTGAACATTTTTTCAAGGTAAAGGCTTTGTTGAACAGTTTTTAAAGGTGAAGGATTTGTTGAACATTTTTTCAAAGTGAATGCTTTGTTGAACATTTTTTCAAGGTGAAGCCTTTGTTGAACATAAAATTATTGATATTATTTTTTAATAATTTTTGTGACAATGAAGCTTTTCTGAGACTATTCTAAAATGTTGATTTTTTAAAAAGAATTTATAGATAACTATACTCATGGGAAGCAAAAGTTTGCGCAAGGGAAAAATTGATCGCACTCGAGACGAAACTCACCATACCGAACAAAGGAAAGAGCATTATTGGAGAAATAAACGAGAACGTGCAAATATTGAAGAAATAAATGATGATGATGTAAATAGAGATTTTCAACAAGAAGAAGTCCAACCAGGTATGAATGGACATGTTGTCTATATTAAAAGTATAGAATTCAAATTCAAATTATTGTTTAATATAATTGATTGTAATTCAGATTTGTTGTTTTTCAAAAAACATAAATATATTTGTTCATAATGTCGATGAAGTCATTGAAACCGAAATTGAAGCAGAAGTTGAATCACCTATAGGTATGTACATATATTTAGATAATACAAGATGAACACTTGTATATAGTTTCATGAATTTATGTTCAGGTTTTGTATTTTAATATAAAATTTAAATTGAAATATGCAGGAGAATCTATCAACATTGATGATGAAATATTAGAAAATGTTGATACTCACAAATTTGGGAAGAAAGAATCTAAGCATTATATAAGATATCGAACTAAGAATATGTATAATACATTTTCAAAGATGAATTAGTAATTGTACAAGATCAACTTTTACTCTATCTAATAAAGTCAATAAAGTTAAAATAAGCTACATCATTATTGGGTATTCAAAAGTCGACAAAAGATACAAAGGTGAAACAAAATGTCTTTGACAATATAACTAGTGTATTAAAAGATTTTGGAAAATCTCGAAAAAAATATGTCAGTGTTGAACGTAGAGTGATACAAACAATAGTTGTTCATCTGGAAATATAAAATATCATTTGAAACAACACATGGAAAAAACGATGGGAACCTCAAGAAAAACAATGTACAAACATAGAAAAATTTGATTGCAAATAGATGCAAATCATGAACTTGCTTGTTGGACATTGATTTCTATACAACCCTACAAAGATAGACTTGCAGAAAATGTTAAATAATTGACCCGTAATTGTTGGTTGACAAAATCACATGTTTCACCACATACAAGGGATGTTTTTTGATGAAGAATAGCCTGAAAACAATATGAAGAACATCCAAAACATATATTGTCATTGACACAAATAGAATTGTTCAATAAGTTCAAAGAAGTTAAAATTTCCATCAATACATTTGTGCAACAAAAGCCATGGTTTGTTAGACCCATCATTATTCATGCAACTTGTTGTTGTCGTTATCATGTGGAATTTGAGTTATATTACGACACTTTTCTTGATTTTTGTAAAACTTTATGGCCAAGTTCACCTCCTCCTTTCACATTCCATGCTTTTATATCTGAAATTCTATGTGAAAGATAAGGTGATGATTTATTTTACCAAAAAAAATGTGTTGGTGGAAAGAAATGCGATCATTGCGGAAATCTAAGTTTGTTTCACTCAAAGTATCCTATTGATATGAATGATCAACCATTTTCTAATATAACAATCAATTGGAAGAGATATGAATATATCAACAACACGGCTCGACATTCTTCAAATGTTATTTCTAATAGGATTGATTTGAAAGTAGATAAAATCTGTGATAGATTTTTTGAAGAAGTTTGAGGAAGAAATTTATAAATACACCAAGCATTCACATAGATCTCAATGACAAGACCTACAATTCAAACAATGCCATGGAGTGTTTCCACCAGGGAAAATTCTGTCTATACTTGATTTTGCAGAGAATTACACATTTTCTACACAAAAAGAAATATATAGTGAATATTATCATTATGATCAAGTCACTATATTTTTCCCCGTTCTATATAGATATGCTCAATGGAGTCTTAATAACATAGAAAGAACCAATTACAATCAACATGTTATTAAAGAATATCACTTTTATATAAGTGATGATCGAGCACACGACACACATTATGTACAACATTGTTTTGGTAAATTTTATGATTCATTGAAAGAATGCGGGATCAGATTCGATCGACATTAGATATGGTCAGATGGATGTCCGTGTTAGTTAAAATCTTCACTATCATTCTATTGGTTGTGTCATCTTCATAAGAAATCAAACATTACACATTGTTGGATTTTTTTTATACTGGTCATGGAAAAGGAGAGCACGACGGTGCAGGGGGATGTATAAAACGAGCACTACGAAGGTATCAGCTAAACCCTCATGCCGATTGATTTGAATCCGTTGATCAAGTTTTTGAATGGTGAAAAATCGCGCTAATACATGAAAGTAATCCACCAAGGGATGTGTGCAAGTGTGTCTATATATACATGTTAGACATGTGCACGTGATAGTTTTATGTGATCAAATTTATGTGATCTTCTATCATTTTCTTGATAGATTTCAAGTTAACAAGTTCTTGTCTTATGGAAGTTTTTTTGGTATGTTGGAATCCAAGATGTAAATAGATCAATCCCATATGAATCCGGTACAATACATGGGACATGAAAAATGCATTCAGTTAAAACAAAATGCTATCAAACTGTGTTTGTATTTGATAGAAGAAATGAGTCTTTTTTTTGTTTAGTTTGCATAGAGGACACATAATCCATAGAGATTTGTTAAAATGAAAATGCAGAATATGTTAAAGCTTGGATACATTCTGAAATTAATATAAAAGGGAAAATTCCACTTGCAAGCTAACAGGAGATGAAATCAAATGAAACTATAGTTTCAGTTGATGGCGATAGAGTTTTTGATCTTGTTAAAGAAGGATATTTTTATGTTAAATATTTAAACAAATTGTAGATGTACTTGTAAGTTGGATATATAAAATTTATATATATAGTAGATGACTTTAATGGCATGTGAATGTGTGTTAATATAACACAAACTACTTGTTGGAACATATCGAATTATTTGTAGGAGATGTCTTTGTCGTGGTTGCACCTATAGACAACACTGGAAATGTGAAATATTATTTGATGCGATCCACAGAACAAAAGATGAGGTTATTAGAATATTTTGATGATAACAATTTTGTATATGAAAGAGGATCATATGACATCCCACTCTTGCGTGAACTAAGTGAACTTATTCTTTGAGGACACTTATGTGCCAGTGATCCAGTTATTGATACGATTGTTTTTTTTTTATTATGATTATGAGATATTGTGGATCTAATGATATGTTATTTTTTCTATATTTACATCAACATGTGTTATTGGCTGAGTTATCCTGAGTGTGCAGAACTCTGGACGTTAGAGTATGCCGATGGCATCGATGGATCTCCTTGGACTCTGGATCGAGTCAGGGAATGAACTATTATGGTTTGAATTTCTTTGATATTACAAATGTGACATATGACTAGATATTATGATGTTGATTGTTATAGATGACATGTTTCATTGATGGATGCAGGATGACGATATCTTGCAACCCAGACTCACATTTGGAGTAACGAGGTCACGCACGACAACCATAGATGTTGAGGGAGAGGTGTGGCAACAACCCTACCGCAACTTACTAGCACTCTCTCTGTGGCTCGAACTGTAGGTTAATGATTACCTAGTTTGAGAGATCCACAATGTCGTGAGGAAAGACTATGACAGTCACTCACGATGATTCTAAGGGGTGTGCAATAAGGAAGGGTCCTTATTCATGAGAGGCCCTTAGTCTCCTACAAGATCACCTGATGGAGTATTGACTCCAGGGGTTTGACATCTACCAAATTCAGTCAAGAGGAAAGTGGCATCCTTGGAGAATGTAGTGTGTCTTGAAGGTCACGCCATGCAAATAAAACAGGAATCCAAGTGAGTGGGGCCCTTGGAGCACGTAGTGTGTCTTGAAGGGAACGTCGTGGTTTTAACCCAGGTAAGTTAATAAACCTAGTACCTAGAAAACTAATCCTCCTTAGGACCTGGTCGGCCTTAAAATAAATGATGGTATGAGTAAAGTTTAATAACTAATTGTTCCCTTAAAAACTATCACCCAACCTAGTGAAATTAAAACCTAGATCTAAGTAGAACATGTGAACAAGGAAAAAACTAAATAGACTTGTAACAAGAAGGGGGGTAAATAAAATTCAAACATTATTTATTAAAGTAAAAATTATAATGGATGATTAAATTATTAAAAGGGTAAATGGTTGTTTTTGTCTGAACTTGTTAATTCTGAACTTAGTTAAAAAGAAAAAGGGGAAACTTAAAGAAAAAGGGAAACTTAAAGAAAACTGGAAACTTAAAGAAAAAGGGGAATGTCTAACTTAGTAGGGAATCTAGCCTTTGGAACTCTCTATTTGTGAACTCAACTAGGCTTTAAGTAAGGTTTAAGTCATTTAAGAAATGTAAGGGAATAAAGGGACACCGATGAGCGTTTTTAGGAATGATTTTAGGTGGGTTAGGGAAATAGGAAATATTAATTAATTAATAAATTGATTTTCTGGTGAAACTAAGGGATCGAGTGACATGTGTATGGGGGAGGTTTGTCCTAATTAAATTTATTAAAATGAATCTAATGAGGGTTTGAGAAAGTAATCACTAAGAAAATTGTATAAAAAGGATGGAGGAGGAGGAGTATGATCACGTCTAGTTTGCGTAAGGTTATGCTGCCGAAATTTTATCTTGGCTGAATTTCTCTTTGTGGGAGTTGGGATACCCAGCTCGGGTAATGGGTGGTAGCTCGACCTTGCGAGGCGAGATGGGAGCTAGCATTCTCTGGTATTGTGTGTGTGGCCCCTTTGCGTCTCGGGGGGCTCAGAGGGAAGAAGCGTACCCCTAGCATTGGTTGGGAGGTACTAGTGAGGTCTCAGCGGTTGGCAAGCGGGAGTTGGATGGAGCACAGGCACAGAACAATGACTATGGCTTATTCGCCTTCGGATTTGGTACGCACGTGTAAATTTTCATTGTAATTCAGTCAAATTTTTTGTATATGAATATTATTAATGATGAAGATTGTAGTGTATTTTGTTTAGAAGTTGTTGCACTTGTACTAGGTCTCCGCCTGCGTTGGAGCTTCAGGGTGACAAATTCTAGATTATGATTTAAGGAAAACAAAGATATGTGTGGTAATGAAATTGGTTATTTTCATTGTGAAAAGTGAATCATATCGGCTTATTATGAACACATGAATAACTTAGTTGCTCCTTTGCGTGTATGTAATATGAGGATTATCTTATTGTTTGATTTGAGTATGAGTTGTATCTTTTAAGTTAGGCAATTTAGAAACAATTGAATTGTCTTCATTTATACACATAAATTGTAGTTGTGCATAATTTTAAGTATGCCCACTGCTAAGTTACCTTCCCCACTATTTCTAGTTCCCCAAAACCGCAGGATAGACTAACAGGATCTTTGATACCTGCAAAATACATTGCCTATGTGTTGTCTTCATTGATGTCTACTCTTTGACAACCTTTAGTAGGTGACAGTTTCTTGCACTTTTTGGATTATGGCTTGACTCAAACATTGCCTCACGAATTCTACAAATTAAGTTTTATTTCATATTTTTGGATTAATATCACTCTTTAACACTTTTAAATGCTTCCATTACCTTATAGAATGAGAGTCTGTGTATCTGGAAACTCCTTGTTTGATCATCTATTGCTAGATATGTTGAAAAAATTTCATTGACATCTGTTTCTTAAAATTGTTGAGCACCAGATCCCATCCTTTCCTGCAATTCTTTGAAAATATTTTTAATGTGAATTTCGATGGACTATGTAACTTATTATTTTCTCGAGTTATTATTGTAATGTTCATGGCCAAAATGAACATAGGCCCCTAACCTTTCCACCCACAAAGTGTATTCTTAAAACTAATTTCTTGAGTTTGTTGGTGCTCTCCTTTATTTTTCTTAATTTAGCCTATCTTGGCACTCCACTCTGTAGGTTTCAATGTGATGCAAGAGCATCTCTCCCAAGCCATCCATGCACTAGCCAGCCAACACAACGCGCATTCAATGAAGAAGAAGAGGTGCAACCCTCTCATTTCAAATTTTGAATTTGAAATCAATGTAATTAATGTTTTGTAAGGCCATGGAGCCATAAATTCATGCCTTTGAGTAGGCTGTAGTTAGTGTTTCCTTAATGGATGACAGGTAGAAAGGGATCTAACTCTGATTTGGATTAGATATCCCATTCAATGTAATTGAATAGAGTAGGTAGCTTGGAGGGAAGAGGTCAAAGAGCCCCCTCATGTAAAAGATCCTCGGTATCTATAGAGTAAGTAAATTAGTGCAGATAGAGAAGAGAGGAGAGTCAAGACTCTTTTTCAATCCGAGCTCAACACATTGTAAAGAGACATTTTCATATTAATACAAATAGAGTAGTTTTTCCTTCATGTTGTTGTTCATGTGTTTATGAGTTCATGAATGAATGTCTTCATGTGTTTATGATATTCTGTAGATGTATGTTAGATGTGAATTTGTAAGGATAGATAGCTTTCACTATCTGTTCAGAGTTCTTTGATTTTCAGGTTTGGGTTTCTTCGAGGCTTCATGCAAGGAGTGCATGATAGAGTGTTGTGGTCTCTGAAAGCTAGTACAGGAGCACACTTCTGAATTATGCAGATTCAGACAAAGACATGCCAGGAGGGAACACC
Organism: Picea glauca; assembly: GCA_000966675.3. NCBI lineage: Eukaryota > Viridiplantae > Streptophyta > Pinopsida > Pinales > Pinaceae > Picea > Picea glauca. The sequence continues at coordinate 204,135 of JZKD02S2280633.1, read as the reverse complement.
AACTGAAGTCACAGACTGAAGGAGAATCCTCAAGGTTGTTGAATACCTTTGAGGTGAGAATATGCAGAGGAGGGCACAGGATAGATAGAATTTCTGAGAATTCTGTGGAAGCTCTACCAAGAGGGCATTGACCGAATACAGTAGAAGCATTGGAGAGAGAACTCTATTTTGAGTTATTTGGGAAGACAGAACCATTGTAGGTTTTATAGAGATCTACCAGGAGGGTGTTGAGCAAGTGCATAGAGTGCATGAGAGAACTCTATCTTGAGTTCGGTGAGAAGATAGAATCACTGAAGATTCTGGAAGCTCTTCCAGGAGGGAATTGAGCAAGTGCAGAGACTACACAGAAGGAGATCTTGTTTTGAGTTCATAGAAAGAGAAGTGTCAAGGGAAGACCTTCACAGAGTTACTAAACACCCTGCAGGCTCAGCAAAGAGTGCTTGAGCATAAGTTGCCAAGAGGGCACTTATATCCCTTCAAGGAGAGAAAGGGACATAGACATTTAGAGGTTTGAGAAGGAAAATCTCAGGAGGGACAACGTCTTTAGAACGCAGGTGGGAGCCAAGGATACATGCTTCACAACAGGAGTAGACGCCAAGACCTTTGAACTTGGAAATCTTCGAAGGAAAATGAAGAAGGAATAAGCTCAGGAAGGAGCTACAACTGTTATTAGATCAGCTGGGTAGGAGAAGATATGGACCATTGAGTTCGTGTCCAGGAAGAAATAACAAAGCGTAGCAGAAAGAAAACAATTATGGGCCATCGGATCTTTCACGAATAACCGATAGCCATTGGATCCATGAGGAGCTGCATGAGGTTCAATCCTTGTATGCAAAGGAGAAAGCTTGTCAAAGTCCTGAAGGAATTCGGATCGTCCATCGTTATAGAGGACGTGTGGCAGAGATCCAAACCTATCAGGGTTTTGGATACTCGAGGGTTGAAAGACTGAGAATCGTGGAGTCGTTGTATTGTGAACTCCTGGTTCAAAATCTCCTGAAAGGATTAGAGCCATCAGATCTTGGAAGATCTCAGCCATAGATCACGGAGGAGGTAAGGCTTCAGAAAATCGGGTTTCAGAGTTTTAGGATTCAAGAGGTGGAGTTGCATGGTCAACACAACTCCCGAAATCCTGAAGAGAGAAAATCCAAAAGGTGGGTCCTAAGCAGGCCAGAGGATACGTGCATTGATCAGGAAAGGGGTGGTCGAGGTTTCGGGGAAATCCCCAAAAGGAGGATTTCGACATTTTAGCTACCAGGAATGAAAAGGGTAAGAGTTCAGAACTCTTGACCCATGAAATCCCGAAAAGACACAAGCAATCAGATCAGGAGAGCCTATGAGCCATTGATCCCAGCTTTGGAGTGGAAGACTAGCATTTCAGGGTTCAGAACTTCGACATTTCAGATACCGGAAGTTCGAAGGGTCAGGAATTGGAGCAACAGGATTCGTGAAGTCCCAAAAGCGTTCTGAGGGATAGCGCAGGGTCATGGAATAGGGACACATTTTGGCATTTCAGGATTTGGATTTTCGGCGATCCCGAAGACAAGGAGTCCGGGTACTTCAACGTTGGAAACTTCGAAGTCTCGAAATCAATGGGTGATCATGTAAGAGGTGGCCATATAATTTTGGCCTTTCAAGATTCGACATTTCATCCATACCAGGGACAAAGAATCAGGGCATTTCGACATTGGAAGTCCCCAAGTTGTGAGATGCGACACGCCTTCGGAAGTAGGGTTGTGGTCAAACAAAAAATGATCACATGGACCGAGGATAGTACAGGGGATAATCGTGTATTGAGCCATTTCGCATTTCAGAGTTTGGGGGATCAAAGGGTCAAGAAACATGACATCAGAACTCCCGAAATCGTGAAACATGAAATCCCTTTTCGGAAAAGCTCACGGTCATGTCTGGTGGCCGTGTGGAGGTGAATACTTGTGCCTGGTGCATTTCTTGTGCCAGTGGAGTTTTCGTGAAGGACCTGTGGATCTGATTCGTTGAAGGTTCTAGTAGGAAACTAAAGGAGATGCTTCAGCTTGAGGAGAAATTAGAACGATCCTAAGACTGAGAGGTTGCACAGAACCTGCTGAGGCAGGGGGTGCTACGTCACAATGCATTCTCAGATATATGTTGTAGTTGGTAATTTGTTTTGGACTTACCCTCGATGCCCTTATGCCCTTGTATTCACCCCAACTATTGGGCCATTTCCTCTCTTCTTTTCCCCACCTGTCTTGTGACGGGATGAATGACCTAGCATCCCACCTTTTTCCTCACTGTAAATTAAGACGAATTGGAATTTCTGGGTTGAATCTTACGCCTGTGCGTCTTTCCCTTGTAGTCATTGTTGAGTTGTAACTGATCCTTAATGGAAGTGGCACTCTCCCTTGAATTAACATTCTGAATTTCATAATATTTGTTGCATTGGCTATTTTAGATACTGCATTTATTGTTGTATTAATGGGTGTTTTGTTGACAACTACGATTAAAACTACTATCAACCCATTTCAATTTTTATATAACAATCATATAAATTTTACTATGGTTCAACAATTTCATTTGTTGATACTTGGCTTCGACATATATAGTTCCAGTTTATTTATGGCATAACAGTTAACAGAATTACTTTTAGTTTATTGCCTTTATCCAACACAATAGGTTAATTGTTTTTCGTTTGCATTAGAATAACATTTCACTTGAATTAATGTGATGATTTTAATTTTATTAATGTTGCGGCCATGATATCACTATTAATTTGGTGCAGATATTCAGGTTGTGTTGTCCAGGGATAAATATTTAATGTATAAACTTGACTGATAATGTCATTGACACTACCACGATATCAATATTAATTCTTTCATATAGTTTAGAAATGTTGTCCAGGTGTTAGTATTGATGTATAAACCAGGTTGATCATTGATTAGTATGAGTATGTTATCAATCGATCATATTAATGGGAGTAAAAACAAATTGTAAGTGTCATTCTAGAGATTTAGTATTAATTAATTGAATGTTGGGATATATCAGTTTTAATAAAGGATGTTGATTTTATGATAGGTGTCATCTTTATGATATTTACATTGATGGTTGATTTTAATTTATTTATCTAAATATGGTGAAGCAATTTTAATGTTTCCTCATAAAATCACCATTAATTTTTGCACATTGCATGACTTGAGTAAGGGTGTTTGATGCTTACCTTTCCCCCTCTTTCGTCTTTTCACTCCTTGCAATTTAAGAGTTGATTTTATTGTAGGGATTTAGAACCCTTGAAGAAAAATTTATAGATGAGTTTACTGAAATATTAAACCCTCAAATGGAAGGTATATGTTGCTTAAATATGGTTAGATGCTTTTACCCTTAGATGATGTTTGGTTAATTATGTTGATTTAGTCCTTATGATAATAACTGCTAATGAATTACATCTAGTCATTGCACCATTTAAATGTATCAATTATAGTCACCACTACACCCATGTTTTCTTTATTGTTTAAGCACCTTTGTCTAACAACGTTGTATAATGTATGTCAGTGCCAGTTGGATTTCAGGCACATTGGATTTTATGTTGGGTTGAAGGTTTATAATTAATTGTTTGCGCATGGGTTCTTGGTGCACTTGTCACAATGTGACAACGTGATACCTTATGATTGGGTCATTGTGCACGTTGATCGATAAACACATATGAAACCTGGATTAGGGTTATGCACCTTCCAATGTGGATGATGTTGTCTTTGTAAGTAAGGTTGTACTTTCTTTGTAATGCTAATGTGATTGTCCCCACTCGTCGAGAAGGTTCTAGCTACTTCTGTCGTTAAAACTATTGTGCTTGGATTAATTAATGTTTCTTTAGCTTAGTGGACGTGGTCTTTCTTGTGACAGGCAGGATGTAGAAACATCCTTGTTCGTCAGAACAGTCGCCAGCCTTGAGACCTTAAATGGTAAAAATCGATGGGAACCTAGGCTTGAGCATTTCGTATGTGTCCTGGAGGTCCAAAACTTGCAGGGTAGGATGGGTGGGTAGTCGTTGTTATTTTTTTCCTGATTGGTCATTGTATGTTTGGTGCAACTGCATGATGTGCTAGCACCCTTGGTAGTTATGTTGTTTGTTTCCTGAATTGCATGCATTGTGTTCATCGTTGAGTTGCGTTGATTGACTGGTTGTCGTTGTTACTTTCTTGTTTGAAAAAAAAAATATTTATCTTGTTATGCACTGCATGTTGTCATAACAACTGGGGTCATTACATATGGTACCAAATCCACTTCAACTCAGGACTTGGGATCACTACGGCTTCCATTGACTAGATATTGGATTATAATGTCGCTAATTAAATTGATCTGTATTCATGAAGGTAATCATGGTTAGAGGATGCCATGGAGTAAGATGACACAATGGTAGGGGAGGAGGCGCAACGCCCCCAATATCATCCACGCTCGAGGGTTCTAACCCCCAGGGAGACGAACAGGTTATCGGGTAGGAACATATAGTCATGGGTGATGTGGTTGGGATGATGAGGTCCTTCCAGAGGATGTTTGAGGCATTGATCAACCATTTGGATAGATATGAGGCTAGGGCATCGACACCTCCTTAAGGTCCACCATGCGCCTCGGTCAGTACTGGTAGCATTCACCGCGAACTCGAGAAGTTCAAGATTCCCAAGTTCTTTCGTGCCTTGGACGACAAATCTGCCGAGGCATGGTTGGAGAATAAGGAAATGTTATTTTCACTTCGTGACTATACCTCCAACATGAAGGTCTGGATGTGGGTCTTTCAACTAAAGGGGAATTATCTTCTATGGTGGAAGAAGCTCCTACCACAATTGAACATGGTTGTCGAAGACGTGTCATGGGAACTGTTCAAGGAACGGTTTCGGGAGTGGTATCTGACTAAGCAATTCATTGAGCATCATATCAACGAGTTCAACTCTTTTTGACATGGTGGTTGTACGGTGCCAGAGTACGAGGCCCATTTCATGGAGCTGCATTGATATGCTCCGCACCTAAATACCGAGAAGCTTAAGATCAACAAGTTCATGTTCAGCCTTAATGTCAACATTCATGCAAAGGTGAGGATTTTGATGCCTCAAGCCTTGCATGATGTTGTCCAAAAGGCCCTCATAGCAGAGGACAAGCTTATCAATGGGGGTCAGAGAAGGACTCCAGCAAGACGAACAGAACAAGTGTCATCTAGTGCACAACAACATCAGACACCAGCTAGAAATCCACCAGGATATCGTGGCACTCTGAGAGGATCCACATTCACTATACCTCAGTGACCAGCGCCTCAACAAAAAAATTCTTACTGAGGACCACAACACCAACAACAATGTTGACCATAGCAGCAGTAGTTTAGGCATGTTCAGCAGAACAAACCAGGGTTCCAGGTCAGTGGTCCATCGATTTCTAATTCAAGTACTATGACTACTGGTCCGAAGAAAGGGTGTTAGACATGTGGATAGCCACATTACCAATGTGACTGCCCAGTTGAGAGGGCTAGAGCATATAGATCAGTCGAACCCTCTATCATGGGATATTTAGGCAAGGCCCATCGGATTCATGAAGTGGTGAATAACCTCCAGGAAGAGCACCAGTTGACTATGCTCGAGACATCAGGTACCATCATTGACTAGACCCTTAGTAGTTTTATAGATCCATGTGCTACAAAGAGTTTTATTTTTGGTGCAGTGCTAAAAATAATTAAAGTAAAATCAGTTGAACAGGACAATTTTATCTTTGTAGAAATGGATTTGAGAGCCAAACAGAAGGTTGGAGGGAAGGTTATGGGTTGTAGCCTTAACCTGGCATAGTTTGTCACAAGGGCCAACCTGTACGTCATGATCTTGGGGTCTTATGACGTCGTGATCGATATGGACTGGTTGGAATCGCATGAGGTGATACTCAGCTATAAGACGAAACGGTTGAGATTGGTTAATGATGAGGGACAAAGACGTGTGATTGTAGGTCAGAAGCAGGGAGTTTCCCTGAGGTTCATCTCTTTCTTGCAACTACGGAAGGGAATGTGCAAGGGATGCAAGATTTATGGGATCCTTGTGTTAAACTAAAAGGGCATGGCGGAAGGTCTAAAAAACCTTCCGATAGTAAAAGAGTTTGTGAATATCTTCCTAGTGGAGTTACCGGGGTTGCCTCCTGAGAGGAAATTGGAATTTAACATAGACCTAAAACTGAGAACTGAACTGATAGCAAGAACACCTTATCAGATGTCGACCCCTGAGTTGCAGGAGTTGAAAATGCACCTGAAGGAGTTATTGGATCTAGGACTTATACATCCATGTGTGTCACCATGGGGTGTGCCTGTTATTTTCATATGAAAGAAGGATGGGTCATGGAGACTTTTCATCAATTACCGTCAATTGAACAAGGAAACGATCAAGAATCAATATCTGTTGCCAAGGATTGATGATCTGTTTGATCAGATGAAATGCGTGATGGTGTTTTCGAAGATCGACTTGAGATCTAGTTATCACCAGTTATGGATCAAGGAGGAAGACATCCCTAAGATCACCTTTAAGATAAGGTTTGGACATTATGAGTTTATTGTTTTACCTTTTGGACTGACAAACTCCCCTGGGGTATTTATGAGCTTGACAAACGGGGTGTTCCATTAGTACTTAGACAAGTTCATCCAAGTATTCATTGATGATATTTTGATATATTCTTGGATGATGGAGGAGCATGACGAGCACTTGCGCTTGGTGCTATAGTGTTTATGAGAGAACAAATTGTATGGGAAATTGTTTAAATTATCATTTTATCAATCGAAGATTCATTACTTAAGGCATGTCATCTCCAACGAAGGTATCATTGTGGATCCAACAAAGGTCAAGGATATTATGGAATGGCCTGCACCAAAGAATGACCCATAAGTGCATAGCTTCATGGGTTTATCAGGATACTATCAACGATTCGTCAAGGGTTTTTTGAAGATAGCAAATTCGATTATGGAATTACAAAAGAAGAACGAGAAGTTTGTTTGAACCGAGAAATGACCAGAAGCATTTTGGAGGCTCAAGGAGTTTTTGACGACAACGCCAATACTAAAGGTCCCTGACATGCATGAGGACTTCTTGGTATGCACCAATGCATCCAAGGAAGGCTTAGGTAGAGTCTTGATGCAATATGGTCGAGTGATCGCATACATATCGAGAAAGTTGAGAAGGCATGAGTCGAACTATGCAACGCACGATTTGCAGTTGTTAGCCATTGTTTATGCCTTAAGAGTATGGAGACACTACCTTATTGGACAAATATTTAAACTAAAAATGAACCACTATGGTTTACAACAAATCTTTACGCAAATCGACTTGAACGCATGAAAACGACGTTGGTCGGAATTGCTTAGCAAGTACAATTTCGAGATTACTTACATAAAAGGAATAATGAACAAAGTGGTTGAGGCGTTGAGTTAGAGACCACACATATTTTCAGTGATGCCTGTTCAGACAAATCTACGTGAAAATATTCTAACTTTATAGTGCAACAATGACTGGTACAAAGAGGTTAGGGATTTTATCGGACAAAACACAATGATGGTACCAAAATTTGAGGGATTTGTTGTGGACAATGATGGATTATTGAGATTTAAAAGTTGAATTTACATAATGCCCAATGACATGTTTAGGAGTTTGATCCTAAACGAGGCTCATAGAGCAGTATACATGGCTCATCCTGGAGTCACGAAGATGAGGGTAGACCTTAAAACCTTATTCTTCTAGAAAGGAATGAAGGAAGACATAGTCAACTAGACGACAAGATGTTTAGAATGCCAACAGGTGAAGGATGAACATAGACATGTGGCAGGACTACTACAGCCACACGCTATTCCATAATCGAATTGGGAGGTCATTTTGATGGATTTCATTGTTGGATTTCCACTGACAGCAAGGAGACACGACTCAATTTTTCTGGTAGTCGACACTATGAAGAAGAGTGTTCATTTTATTCTTATGTGTACAATGTATCAGGCACCTGAAATAGCTACAGTTTTCATCAATGAGATAGTGAGGTTGCATGGTGTGCATAAGAGGATTATATATGATCAAGGATCGGTGTTTACAGGATGATTCTGGACTAGTTTCCAAGAGGCCTTGTGAAACCAACTTAACTTTAGTACCACATATCACCCGGAGACAGACCGGAATACTGAAAGAATGAACCAAATATTGGAGGATATGTTGCATATGTATGTGATGGACCAATAGAAGCATTGGGAAGAGTTCTTGCCACTGGTAGAGTTTTCATACAATAACAATTATCAAAGCACCATTAAGATGGTGCCATTCGAGTTTCTTTATGGGAGACTGTGTCAGACACCTTTGAGTTGGGATTGGCTTGAGGATAGGGTCATGGTGGGGCCAAAAGCGATCCAAGAAATGGAATATCAAATGCAAACAACAATACAAAGGATCAAGGAAGCGTGGGATCGAAAGAAGATTTATGTCGATTTGCATCGTGTCGACCGTAGTTATGAAGTTGGAGATTGAGTCTTCTTGTGAGTGAAACTGCATAAGAGTTCGATCAATTTTGGAAAGGGTGCTAAACTATCTCCTAGGTTCATGGGATCCTTCGAGATTGTGAAAAAAGAAGGAGAATTTGGCCTATCCACTAGCCTTGTCTAATTCTTTGACGCGTATGCACGATGTTTTTCACATATCTGTTTTGAGACTTTATGTTAGTGATCCTACACATGTTATTGACATGATTTCCTTCTAGGTATTGGACGAGGGTGCACTCACGGTAGAGCCAATCCACATCCTGGACCATCGCATTCGAAAGCTATGGCATCGAACAGTAGATTAGGTCAAGGTCCAGTGGAACAACTATAGTCTGCACTCGACGACCTGGGAAAACACATATGATATGCGTCAACAATTTCAATTTTTGTTTGATATCTAGACATACGATATAGTGATAAACTTTATTTCAGCACTTACATACTATGAAACTTTGGGATGAAGTTTAAAACAAGAGGGGGTGTAGGTGACATCCCGATCTTGCGCGCACTGAGTGAACTTATTCTTTGAGGACACTTGCATGTAGGTGATCTGATTCTTTATACGATTGGTTGTTTTGATTATGATTATGAGATATTGTGGATCTGATGATATGTTATTTTTGGTGTATTTACATTGACAGGTGCTATTGACTGGGTTCTCCTGAGTGTGCACGACTCTGGACGTTAGAGGATACCGATGGAATCGATGGATCTCCTTGGACTTCAGATCAAGTCAGGGAGTGAACTGTTATGATTTGACTGTATTTGATATTACAGATGTGACATATGTCTAGATATTATGATGTTGATTGTTATAGCTGACATGTTTCATTGATGGATGCAAGCTGACAATAGCTTGCCAACCAAACTCACATTTGGAGTAAAGGGGTCATGCACAACAACCAAATATGTTTAGGGAGAGGTGTGGCAGTAGCCCTACTGCAACCTACTAGCACTCTCGTGATGGCTCGAACTGTAGGTTAACAATTACCTAGTTTAAGAGATACACAATGCCATGAGGGAAGACTGTGATAGTCACATACGATGATTCTAAGGGGCGTGCAATATGGAAGGGTCTGTATTCCTTAGAGGCCCTTAGTCTCGTACAAGATCACCTGATGGATTATTGAATCGAGGGTTTTGAAATATACCAAATTCATTCAAGAGGTGAGTGTCACCCTTGGAGCACGTAGTGCGTCTTGAAGGGCATGTCACACAAATAAAACAAGAATGCAAGTGAGTGGAACCCTTGGAGTATGTAATGTGTATTGAATGGAACAACACTGTTTTAACTCGAGTAAGTTAATAAACCTAGTACCTAGAAAACTATGCCTCCTTAGGAGCTGGTCGACCTTAAAATAAATGATGGTATGAGTAAATTTTAATAACTAATTGTTCCCTTAAAAACTGTCGCCCAGCCTAGTGAAATTAAAACCTAGGTCTAAGTAGAACATGTGAACAAAGAAAAAACTAAATAGACTTGTAACAAGAAGGGGGTGAAGAAAATTCAAACATTATTTATTAAAGTAAAAACTATAATGGAGGACTAAATTATTAAAAGGGTCAATGATGTTTTTTGTCTAAACTTGCTAATTCTGAACTTAGTTAAAAAGAAAAAGGGGAAACTTAAGAAAAAGGGGAATGTCTAACTTAGTAGGGAATATAGCCTTTGGAACTTTCTATTTGTGAAATCAACTAGGATTTAAGTAATGTGTAAGTCATTTAAGAAATGTAAGGGAATAAAGGGACACCGATGAGCATTTTTAGGAACGCTTTTAGGTGGGTGAGGGAAATAGGAAAATATTAATGAAGTAATAAATTGATTTTCTGGTGAAACTAAGGGATCGGGTGACATGTGTACGGGGGAGGTTTGTCCTAATTAAATTTAATAAAAATTATTTAATGAGGGTTTTGGAAACTAATAACTAAGAAAACTCTATAAAAAGGATGGCAGAGGAGGAGTATGATCACATCTGGTTTGCGTAAGGTTACGTTGATGGAACTTTATCTTGGTTGAATTTCTCTTATGGTAGTTGGGATACCCAGCTCGGGTAACGAGTGGTAGCTCGACCTTGCGAGGCAAGGTGGGAGCTAACATTCTATGGTATTGTGTGTGTGGCCCCTCTATGGCTCAAGGGGATCAGGGGGAAGAAGAATACCCCTAGCATTGGTTGGGAGGTAATGGTGAGGTCTCATCAGTTGGCAAGCGAGAGTTGGACAAAGCGTAAGTGCGGGACAATGACTACGGGTTATTCTCCTTCAGATTCAGTATGCACATGTAAATTTGCATTGTAATTCAATCAAATTTTATGTATATGAATATGATTAATTATGAATATTGTAGTGTATTTCATTTAGAAGTTGTTACACTTGTACTAGGTCTTTGGCATCATTGGAGCTTCAGGGTGATGAATTATATATTATGGTTTATGGGAAACAAATATATGTGCGGTAATTAAATTGGTTATTTTCCTTATGAAAAGTGATGCATATTGGCTTATTATGAACACATGAATAACTTAGTTTCTCCTTTGCGTGTATGTAATATGAGGATTATCCTATTTTTTAATTTGAATATGAGTTGTATCTTTTAAGTTAGGCAATTTAGAAACAATTGAATTGTCTTCATTTATACACATAAATTGTAGTTGTGCATAATTTGCAATACATCCACCGCTAAGTTACCTACCCCATTGTTTCCAGTTCCCTTGAACCATATGATAGACTACTAGGATCTTTGATACCTGCAAAATACACTGCCTATGTGTTGTTTCATTTGATTTCTACTCTTTGAAAAATTTAGTAGGAGATGGTGTCTTGTGCATTTGGGATTATGGGATGAGTCAAACATTGCCTCACCATCTCTAGAAATTAAGTTTTATTTCATATTTTTGGATTAATATCACTCTTTGACACTTTTCAATGCTTCCATTACCTTATAGAATGAGATTCCTTGTATATGGAAATTCCTTGTTTGATCATCTATTGTTAGAAATGTTGAAAAAATTTCATTGATATATATATGTCTCTTAAAATCGTTAAGCACCAGATCCCATCCTTTCCTACAATTCTTTTAAAATCTTTTTAATGTGAATTTCGATGGACTGTGTAACTTATTCTTTCCTGGAGTTATTATCATAATGTTTCATGGCCAGAACATGTACAATCCCCTAACCTTTCCATCCATGAAGTGTATTCTTAAAACTAATTTATTTAGTTTGTTGGTCCTCTCCTTTATTTTTATTAATTTATCCTATCTTGGCACTGCACTGCATAGGTTTCGATGCCTTCTCATATCTGTATGGTAGTCAGTGATATGCTGGGGACTTACCCTCCATGCCCTTATGACCTTGCAGTATCCCCAGCTATTGGGCCATTGCCTCACTGCTTTTCCCCATTGTATTGTCACGGGACGAATGACCCAACATCCCACCTTTTTCGTAGCCGTAAATTAAGGTGAATTGGAATTTTTGGGCCGAAACTCCTATAAATCTTTCCCTTGTAGTAGTTGCTGCATTGTAACTGATCCTTAATGGAAGTGGCACTCTCCCTTGAATTAACGTTATGAATTTCAGAATATTTGTTGCCTTGGCTATTTTAGATAGCAAATTTATTGTTGTATTAATGGGTGTTGTGTTGACAACTACGATTAAAACTATTGTCAACCCATTTCAATTTTTATATAACAGTCATATAAATTTTACTATGGTTCAACGGTTTCAATTGTTGATAGTCAACTTCGACGTTAATAGTTACAATTTATTTATGGCATAACAGTTCAGAAATTATTTTTAGTCTATCGCCTTTATCCAAAACAATAGATTAATCGTTTTTCTGTTGCATTATAATACAAGTTCACTTGAATTAATGTGATGCTTTTATTTTTATTAATGTCGCTTCCACAATATCACTGCTAATCTAGTGCAGAGATTTATATTGTGTTGTCTAAGAATAAATATTCAATGTGTAAACCCGACTGACAATGTCATTGACATTGCGACGATCTCAATATTAATTATTGCATAGAGTTTAGAAATGTTGTCCAGGTGTTAGTAATGATGTATAAACTAGGTTGATCATTGATTAGTATGAGTATGGTATCAATGGATCATATTAATGGGAGTAAAAACAAATTGTAACTATCATTATAGATCTTTAGTATTAATTAATTGGATGTTGGGATATATTAGTTTTAATAAAGGATGTTGATTTTATGATAGGTGTCATCTTTATGATATTTACATTGATCGTTGATTTTAATTTATTTATCAAAATATGGTGAAGAAATTTTAATGTTTCCTTGCGAAATCATCATTAATTTTTTTCACATTGCATGACTTGAGTAAGGGTGTTCGATGCTTGACTTTCCCCCTCTTTCCTCTTTTTACTCCTTGCAATTTAAGAGTTGATTTTATTGTAGGGATTTAGAACCCTTGAAGAAAAATTTATAGATGAGTTTAATGAAATATTAAACCCTCGAATGGAAGGTATATGTTGCTTAAATATGGTTAGATGTTTTTACCCTTAGATGATGATTGGTTACTTATGATGTGATTAAGTCCTTATGATGACAACTGCTAATGAATTACATCTAGTCATTATGCCATTTAAATGTATCAATTATAGTCACCATTGCACCCATGTTTTATTTATTGTTTGAGCACCTTCATCTAACGACGTCATATAATTTATTTCAGTGCCAATTGGATTTCAGGAATGTTGGATTTTATGTTGGGTTGAAGGTTTAGAATTAATTTTTTTCCCATGGGTTCCTGGCACACTTGTCACAATGCAGTGACATGATACCTTATGATTGGGCCATTGCATGCATTGATCAATAAACACATATGAAACCCAGCTTAGGTTTATGCGCTTTTCGATGTGGATGATGTTGTCTTTGTAAGTAAGGTTGTACTTTCTTAGTAATTCTTATGTTATTTTCCCCACTCGTCAGGAAGGTTCTAGCTACTTGTGTCATTAAAACTATTGTGCTTGGATTGATTGATGTTGCTTTAGCTTAGTGGATGTGGTATTGCTTGTGTCGGGTGGGATGTAGACATCTCCTTGTTCCTCAAAACAGTATCCATCCTTGAGACCTTAAATGGTCAAAATTAATGGGAACCTAGGCTTGAGCATTGCTTATGTGTCATGGAGGTCCTAACCTTGCAGGGTAGGATAGGCGGGTATTCGTTTTTAGCTTTTGCCTAATTGATCATCATATGTTGCGTGCAACTATATGATGTGATAGTACACTTGGTCGTTATGTTATTTGTTGCTTGAATTGTGTGCATTGTGTTCATCATCGAGTTGTGTTGATTGACTGGTTGTCGTTGTTACTTTCTTCTTTGAAAAAAAAATATTTCTCTTGTTATGCATCGCATGTTGTCGTAACGACTTAGGTTGTTACAGATCCATCATATTGAAAGGATATTTTTTTCAAGAAAAAAATCAAACAGATACTCATGTTCACTTTCAAGACGATTAGTCGGATGTCATAAGTTGTCAATATAGTCATTTGGTATGTGCAACACGCATAAAGTTAATAGAAGTTCAATCAAGAAAGAAAAAAAATGTTAGAGAATAGAAATTGTCCAAAGTTGATCTTGAACGAATAATTGAAGATGGCATACCATTACAGTTTCTTTAAAAAATTGATGTATACATTCCAAATTTACGAAATGAAATGAACAATGGTTAAAATTTACGATAATTTTGATGCAATGTATATGCATGAAAAATCAATTAGTGGAAGCTTAAGAAGTACATCTTCTCTACAAGAATGTGTATTCAAATATTCATGCAATATATGCTTGCATTTATATTTTCATATATATAACATGTTATAAATCTATAACACATATTTGTCAATATGCCACCCACTTACACTATGTTAATATGCCACCCACTTATTGTACAATTTTTCAGGGTGTCATACAACTCAACTCAAAATTTCTCATTCACTCAATTATGAACATGTCATTCTTCTTACTCACTTGTGAATTTGACTTAGTGGAAACCTCCAAACCTAACTTAGTGGGATAAATTCTCAAAATATTTTGCATGGTTTGAAGTTAGATCTTACCCACGTGGAGACCTGGAAGCAATCATGCCTAGTTCTAGCGGAGATGCACAATGGAGAATTGTTATATTTGTGTAGTGATTATGTGAAAATCGTTATTTTTTACGGTAAATTATTTGGGATATTGTTTTATTTAATTTAACATCATATGTGTGATTATCTATACCAATACTAAGTTGCAACAATATATTTATTGATCAATTATTCTATGTATTCTTGATATAATATGCAAATAAGAGCATTTCTTGCCTTAAATTTATATACTGCAAAAGGGTAGAAAAATAAAATATAACGCCTTTCCCTCGAGCATGTTCAAGTTGATGAATATCTTAGTACATATCCTTCTAAAGAGTGATGTGCACTAAGATAACACATTAATTTGAACAAGAGATTTGGGTGCAGTTCAATGCATATGTCCATGGGTTAGATATTTTCTCTCACAAACATTATTTTTTATTTGAATTAATCTCTTATCTATTAGAATTTAATCTATTTTTTGTTTATATGTACAATTATGTAAAAAAATTCTATGTTGATGTATGATATATGTATCAAAAGAAATATATGCATTTTTAGCAATTCCCTATATAATTAAAACATAATACAAATTCCTTATAATGAATACACTATACTAGTAATGAATCAAATAAGGTAATCTTTTGTTTTCAGAGTTACTAACCCATGATATCTTATGCATAACATGAATCCAATCACTGCTTAGTAATGAGTTTTTTCCATATATATTACATTACACTAATGTCTAGTTATAACATCATGTCTGTACATACCCATCAACTTATATAGGGTAATAATATAAGTATATATTATTATTATAACTATATATAGGGTAATAATATAAGAATATATTATTATTATTATTATATATATGGGAATAATATAAGTATATTATTATTATTATTATTATTATTATTATTATTATTATTATTAATATATTAACTTATATCAGTTCATATGATATTAGTCTCCCATGACTACCAATCCTTTTACACCACTTCATTAATATTCTAGTAAAAAAAAAACACTATAATCCTCTAGTGAAAAAAAAAACACATATCAATAATCATGTAGTGAAGATGCACCATTAACCACAAGCAAATCATAGGAATAAAATACAATGGACACAATATTTTATCAATATTCATCTAATTTTCTATGAACATTCACCATTAACATAAACAAATGAAAAGAATAAAAAACAAGAAAGAAGAGCACCAATATTTTTAGTTGTAGAACCCTTGTTGTACATAGGAAAAAAAATTATTGTAAAAGAAGAACCACTTCATTAATCTTTAAACATGTTACAATAAACCTCCAATACTTTTCAAGCATAAAGCTCTCTATGAACCTCTATAGTGAGAAGACCACTTCACATGATGGATGAGGAATAAATTAAATCTCACCTACCAAACAACTTAGGCACCTATATTAAAGAACCACTTAGCTGTCTATTTTAAGTGAAAAAAATAGTTATCAATATTCCTTTAGTCTTTGTGAAGAGACACCATTAACATAAGAAAATCATACGAATAAAATACAAGGGAAACACTCATTTATCAATATTCATCTAATTTTCTATGGACACTCGCCATTATCTTTTAGCATAAGCAAGTGAAAATAAGAAAAAACAAGAAAGAAGAGCACCAAGATTTATAGTTGTAGAACACTTATTATATATACCAGAAACATTTAATGTCAAAGATAAACCACTTCTTGCTTAAAGGTTTGCAAGCAACCAAAGAACAAGGGCTATCACTCCTTATAGTAGAAGGTGATTCACAAATAGTCATTAACCTCCTCTCTCACCTCCTAAACGATGCAGATCCAAAGAAGATATCCCCAAGCTAGAGACATGAACGGGCCGATCAGAATTAAGTCAATTCTCCAGCCTCAGTGGGTAATTTTTCCCTCCCACATTCAAAGAAAATCTAATCAAGTAGCATATATGTTGGAAAACTTTGGGGTAGAATTGTAGGAAGGAGACTTCTCATTCTCTCTAGCCTCATCTCCAACCCACCCCTTCGTGATCACTTGTAGATATGTGGCTCACAACAAGGACCAAATCCCAGATGGGGTGTCTATGGTTTCAACAAGAAGAGAACTAGAGGGGAGGACACCTGACCAGGTCTCCTGCAACCTGAAGCTAGTATAGGTGTACCCTCCCTTTGCCATCACCTCATGATTTTAAACTTGCAACCATCGCTCCTCGGTTTTCACTCGTTGTTGGCCTTGTGTTATTACTTGGCGATTTGCTTCATCGAAATTTTAATGGGGATGGGTTGGACGAAGTCATAGTCCCATCACCAGTCCAACTATGGGGGTTTTAGGCCTGATTCATGGAGCGTCAAGGCTCATTCGATCCCTTAGCCTCCAAAGTCTCAGCCTCCTCTAGATTTTGGTGTAGTCCTTATACTCTGGTTTGAGATTCTGCAGTCCTCCTGGCCCTCAACTCCCATCTTCTCTCCCCAACTTTTGTAGTGGAATTGTGTCTGACTGGTCTCACGCTCGTCGAGAAACCACTCTCACCTTCCTCATGTGTTCTATATTTGGTTTTAGGTGGCTATTTATATGCCTCGTCTCAAGGGAAAGTTGAAGAGGGGAGTGACTTGGTATGTGGCTAGAGGAAGGGCAGTGAGAGGGCATGGCTCTCCTCCAGAAACTGAATTTGCATCCATCTCGATGCTCATTGTTGCTCCCACTCCTTCTCCACCAACTCGAGACAACACCCTGGACCTTTCCCCACTATTGAATCCCTTTGCTTGTCGAGTTGAATGGTTCGACAGCCTCAAAAACTCCCTCATATTTTCTCCACCTCCCCCTCCTCCATCGCCACCCCTCGTCACCTCCACCACCCCCTTTCCTTCGGATCCTCCCTCCGACTCCCCCACTTCCTCCTTCGACTCTCTACTTCCCCTTTCGCTCTCCTCAATTTTTTTTTCGTTGCGCAGAAAGAGATGCTCTCGAAGAGTCCCTGGATGACCTTAAGCATGCAATCGGGGACATCAAGACTGCGATTAACGAGATGCAACATAAGGAAATAGAGCGATGGCATCGTGTAGACCTCCTGATGACTTTCCTACAAGACCTCAAGCAGGATATCTCCAATAGAGATAAGCTCGACATAGACACCATGCATGTGCATCAGGCTATCTCGGGGCAAAGGTTTGACCCTGACTTTGGTTAATTCCTTCTGGTTCAAGTTTTCTTTTTCCTATGTTTTTAGTTAATATACTTCATAATTTTTGGGCCATGCACGACCACTCAGTTTTAGGAATTTTGGTTTGAGAAAACTACCAACACTTTGGGCTTGGTCTGTCTCAGTCCAGATTTCAGAATCTATGCCCTGTGTGGCACTATAGATCACTATCTCTCACCTCTATACAAGTTTTTCATGAACACTCTTAATTTTCGACCATGTGGCAACATTGGTTTCCCACCAGGGAAATGCTATCACATCCACCTATGATAGATTGACAGTTGTAATCTTTTTGCTTCATAGGATTTAATATATTTTCTAACTTACAAAAAAAAAGAAGATAAACCACATCATTAATATTTGAGCATGTTACAATAAACCTTCAATACCTCTTAAGCATAGAACTCTCTATGAACCTTTAGCTACCTATTTTAAGTCAAAGGAACCACAAAAGAGATCCCATTAATTATAATTACATTCTTTAGATATACATAAATGCCCCACTGATAATAATCACCACTAGAAATGCCATCTTACTCACACTAAATACATCACCAAAAGGAGATACTGAATAACATTACAACATATTTAACATGATATGTTAAAACAATTTATAACTATCAATGAAGTACCATACCAATTTGGGACGAAATCCAAAATGACATTCTTTATAGAAATAAGGTTTGGCTAAAGAAAGCAGCTCAAAGTTCTATATATGAAAATTATTTATGAGTGGATATAGCGTTTTCATTAAAAGGGCATATGCTTAATTGGTCTTGTATCAGGTTGTCATGAATATAAATTGCACAATTCTATGCCAATACTTTTACACTACTTTCAAAGAGTTATGTGCATGCCACAGCAACCCTAAGGAAAATCATATGACATGTTAATTCAAATGGCATTAGATATTCATAATGAATACACTAGTAATGAATCAAATAAGGTAAGATTTTTTGTTCAATATGGAGTTACTAACACATGATCTCTTATGCATAACATGAATCCAATCACTTCTTAGTAATGAGTTCTTTCCATATATAAATTACATTACATTAATGTCTAGTCATAACCTCATGTTTGTACATACCCATCAACTTATATAGGGTAATAATATAAGTATATATTATTATTATTATTATAATTAGATTATATCAATTCATATGATATTAGTCTCCCATGACTACCAATCCTTTTAAACCACCTCCCAATAGTTTAGTGCATTCCAAATTGGCATGCACAATAGCCATAGAGATTCTATGCATCCCAAATTGGCATGCACATAATCTGTTTGGTTGTCGTGCATGCCAATTTTTTATGCACAGAAGCCCCAAGGAAAAACATATGACATGTTAACTCAAATGGCATTTCATATTCACAATGAATAAACTATAATAGTAATGAATCAAATGAAGTAAAATTTTGTGTTCAATATGGAGTTACTACCCATGATATCTTATGCATAAGATGAATCCAATCACTGCTTAGTAATGAGTGCTTTCCATATACAAATTACATTAAACTAATGTCTAGTCATAACATCATGCATGTACATACCCATCAAATTATATAGGGTAATAATATTGTAACATCCCGCTCTGGCGCACTGAGAAAACTTATTATTTTAGGACACTTGATCGCAAGTGATCTGGACTTTTATGATGTTAGACAATTTATACTTGATTATGATGCGATTGACAGATGACATGATATGTTACTATTTGATGTCGACAAATGATATTGACTCAGTTTCATTGAGTGTGCAGGGTTTTTGACCTTGAGGATGCTGAGGCATCGGTCGAACCCCCTTGGACTCCGGACTGAGTAAGGGAGTGTTCTTTTGGGTTGATATGTTTACTATGATGTTTCATTTGATTTGATGATTTTATGTTGACCTCTCTGACATGATTGTTGATGATGTAGGCTGATGATAGATTGCCGACCAGACTCACATATGGAGTAAAGGGGCCACACACGATTTGCAGAGAGGTTGAGGGAGAGGGGTGGACAGCAGCCCTGCCACCGCCTACTAGCACTCCCGTCGTGGCTC
>JZKD02S2280633.1:149193-162868 GCA_000966675.3 Picea glauca | reverse complement strand
CCCAAGGAGAATAATAATAAATAATTAGAAGTCTCTAGAAAGAGAAGTTTCCCCCACATGAAAAGTTACATGACATACTAGTATAAATAAAGGAAGGCATTGGCTCATTTGACACACACTCACTCACTAGGTTTAGGGTGCAAGTTTGAGGAGAAGCAGTTGCAACAACTACAGGGGTGACAAAGAAGGGGGTGCAAGTCTGAGGAAGGAGACACAACAGTTGTAGTAGTGAAGTATAGCCATATTCAATATTTCTAGTATCTCTCTCTTGTGTGCTTCTCTTGGCAAAGGTACGTTCTATTAATATTATGTTGTTTACGCAACAATATTGGTATTTATGGCTGGGTTTTATCTATTGGTTCGAGTGGACTTTCCAGAATATATGTAAGAAAAGGTTAATGTGCTTGGGGGTAGCATGTGTAAGTTCCTATGGTTGAGTGATAATGATGTGAAATTGTCTATGGTTAAACAAGATTACCAAAATTTTAACATGGTATCAGAGTTGGTTTCCTTTAGAATAGTATAACCAATCAAAGGAATATTGTTGGTTTCCCATATTCTCAAGCTTGTTGAGCAATCACAATGCCAAAAAGAAGATAGTCTAAGGAGGGTGCATCTTTTCCCTAGATGATCCGAACCTGGGAGTGATAAGTTTCCAATAATTGGTTGTTTCTGTCACTCCTTCAAAAGGCTCAGTTATAGATCATTTTACTTGAGCAATGTGCAATTAAAGGTAAAGTTGAAGTCTTATGTGCTTGAATTCGAAGTGAATGAAACCTCTTTAGTTTTCCTTATGTGTGATATGTCATGCTTTCTTTTAACATCCTATGTGCAGAAATTCATTGAAAAACAACATAAGAAGATAATAGAGATAATGGATATGACACTTCCCTTGATAACGGAGTTCACCCGATGTGGGATACCTCTTCGAGTCATGCTCCAAAGCCTGGTTGCTTTATTCTCCTTCCTGTAATGATGTCTCTCCTTTACAAGTTGTAAGGCCAAAGTTCCTTTTCGATGATGGCAACAAGAGTTCAGAATGTGATCAGGAATGTATATAGCTTCACAAGTTCTCATACTCATGAGGCATCCATGATGCTGAGATGGACATCATTCCCACATACTCGATACATAAAAAGAAGAATAAGAAAATATGACCCCCATCAACATGGAGCCATAAAAAATCCTTAGATTTCTTGCTCAGATCCAAGCATAAATATGCAGCCCATACAAAAGATCCTGAAACCACGAGATTTAGAACTGCTTCATTGCCCACTTATCATGCAAGTGCCACAATTTCTCTATCACATATAACTGATTGATTTGATGTGAAAAAAGAGAAGAAAAGAATAGATAGAAGTAATAAGCTAATCTTACTTCCTTGTTGCAACCCCTCTATGCTCCTTCAGACTTGTAACATGCATGTTATGATGCAACATTTAATGAAAAAAACATCATGATGAAAAACATGCTTACATTAGCTTCTCCAGAACTTAGCTTGCTTATATGAAGCTATCCTGCAAAAATAGACCTTGTCATTGGATTCGCGTCGCTGAATCACCTAAAAATGACTGTCAAATTGTCTCCATACGAGTAGGACACTTTTAGGCCCAAGAGACACCTCTGCCTCAATCACTGTGCCATTGCCTTTGCAATAAATGACTCATTCTGGAGTTAAGCTACAAGAGATTACCTTAGATCAGAAAAATAACACCACCATTGGGTTTGTGGCATCATTTTACCTAAAATTGACTGTCTCCATACCTCGATTTGGGTTGAGCACTTTCAAACCCAAGAGGCACCCTTACCTCGGTGTGCATGCTAAAATCCATACCAGGTTGTATAGTCCGTGCGAGCACACTCATACCTCTCTCATGCTTTGTGCATGTCGAATGCATTTGTTGTGTGTCTCGATCTTGACCCGAAAACCCCTTTTTATACCATTTCATAGGCAGTTATGCAATAATGAGCAGTTGTGGCGCATTGTTGGCGTGGATAAAATTAGGGCACAGTTAGGCAGAGGTCCTAGGGTCGAATCCCATAATCCTCCCCTTTTTGGCACTTAGTTATAACCAACTGTGGAGGGCTCTACTATATTTAGCGGGTGACCAGTAGAATATTGGAACTACTACTAAAACCGACGGACAATGGTATTTCTGGAAAAGGTGTCTTGGAAGACTACTAAATCTGGCAAGAGCTGGAATATGCCACCATATATGGTAGAATCGCCTCGGATTTGGCATCCTTTTTAATATATAAATTTTTCATTCACGGAGTGTCATTGTGCATTTCAAGGGTGCCACGTGGTGCCTCCCCATTGGGCCATGTGGCATCCACTGACTTGTTCACATGTGCACTAATGTCACCTCTGCATAATCTCAGATGTGTGGCACCTTGTGGGTGGTGCCACGTGGCATCACCTGGGGGTGCCATGTGGCACATTTTTACTCATCCATGTGGCACCCTGAAAAGCCCAAATTTGAGTGACACGTGGAAGCCTCTGGTGCTGCCATGTGGCATGCCGACATCATCATGACACATGTCACCCTATGTTATTTCCATGTAGGTTGTACGGATGTTGATGTCATCTGTACTGATGCTGACGTCAGCAGTACGGAGGTTGACTCATCCCTGCTAACTGGGCTGGGTTGACCAAAATGTTGACCATTTATATCATTTGATTCGTAACTCTGTTTGACGAGACATTTGCATCGTTTGAAATATTGTGACACGTTGTTCACGATCATGCCATTTTAATTGAGTTTTGGGAACTTTGAATTTTTTCCCTTTTCTACCTGTTGAAGCCATTATGAGCCTCCTGGGACACTTCTGAAACTTATGTGTTGTTCCCTAGATCCATCTAGATCACGCCTCCCAACTAAAAGGAATTTTGGTCCCCAAAATTCATTACATTAAGTTTCATGTCCATTGGACTTACAATACAAAACCCTTACCCAAACTACCTCACAGGGCCTAACAATATCAACATGTGCCAAAAAAAAGAAGTGATATCAACAATTATCACTTGTACACAATACCCTTCTGCGGGGTCTGAATCACAACTTGTGATTTAAAAAATATGGCCACTCTCAACTAACTCAAGGATTTTCCCCATTTGTTCAACCATTTTTCGAACTTGTCCTCTTTACCAAGATGTCCTTTCTCTCATAGTTGGTCCTCTCCTGGTGGCGAATTTTTCTGTAGCTCTTCTTGACTGGCAGTCTCCCTCAGAGGTATCTTCCTGGTCTTCTTGTCCCTCTTTGGATGTAGATATGGATGTAAGGCCCAAAAAGTGGCCTCATGATGCCCATCTCTTCTATAATGGCTGCAATAGCCTTTCTCCTTCAGAGGTGCATTCCCCCTTCTCTTTTCCATGTGTGGAAAATAATCAGCCATCCTCGTCCTTCTCATGGTTTCCATAACCTTCATACACAAGGATTTTCTCTTCCAACACTAGGTCACTGCGTGGTTATTCAATCAAAAAAAATTGCATGGTCTTTGATGCCAAAAGCTTTGATTTATATGATTAACATGCTTATAATCAAATGGAATTTTAGAGTTTTGAGATTTCTTATACCTCAGTGAGTTTCCTACATAGTCAAACTGGCAAGAAGAGTTGGTCTCAACTCTGTCATTGTTATGATCATCTCTCCCTGGAGATGTCTCGAATCCTCGATTGTGAGAAGTTGTGCTCTCAGCCTGCATTGAATTAATTTCATCTCTTGATGAACTGTTGACCCATGGAGTCTCAGTGACTGTCCTGGGTTCTTCTTCCCAAATGGTTTTGGAGATTTCTCCAACATCCTTTGGAACATTTCCTATCCCAACATATCGAGGCCAAACCACTGCCTCGATGGGATCCACAACAACTTGGCCATTGGTTCCAAGGCCTCCTCCTTCGTATCCCATTTTTCTCATCAAATTTAAGCCTATGCAAGAAGCATGTTGTTCAAGGATTTCAAAAGAATCATCAACATTTTTCAAGAAAGGAACTACACATGGTTTATTTACCTTCACCTCAAATTGGGACCCTTGGTCTGCTTCTTGAGATGTGACTAGTTGTTTCTAGTGAGAAGTATCAGTGGAAGATGCTTCTAGGAATCCTCCTTGGTTTATGGATGCATGTAAGTCATCTTCATTTGCTTGAAAAAGTGTGCATGCATTTTCACTTTCATGCTTGCACCCATAACTGGTGAAGTTGCCATGGTCACAAGATGGAATTATCACCTCCTCATTCATAGAGCCTTCCTCTGTTTGCATCTTCATGGATTGCAACTAATCTTTCAACCTGTGGTTCTCTTCTTTTGCAACATGCAACAATGTCTTCAATCTAGCATTCTCTACTTGAATCATTTGGTTGAGCTCTTGAAGCTCATCGAACCACGACTATTTTGGTGACCTTTCGATCCTTAGCTTCAACACCTGCAATCGGTATCAAACTTGCTCTAATACAACATGATCTGAACCCAAGAGTGATAAGTTTCCAATAATTGGTTGTTTCTGTCACTCCTTCAAAAGGGTCAATTATCGATCATTTTACTTGAGCGATGTGCAATTAAAGGTAAAGTTGAAGGCTTATGTGCTTGAATTCGAAGTGAATGAAACCTCTTTGGTTTTCCTTATGTGCAATATGTCATGCTTTCTTTTAACATCCTCTGTGTGTAAATTCATGGAAAAACAACATAAGAACATAATACACATAATGGATATTCCACTTCCCTTGATAATGGAGTTCACCCGATGTGGGCTACCTCTTCGGGTCATGCTCCAAAGCCTGACCGCTTTATTCTCCTCGTTGTAATGACGTCTCTCATTTATAATTTGTAAGGCCAAAGTCCCTTTTCGGTGAGGACAAAAAGAGATCAGAATGTGATCAACAATGTATACAGCTTCACAAGTTCTCATACTCATGAGGCATCCATCATGATGACATGGAAATCATTCCCACATACTCAATACATAAAAAGAGGAATAATAAATTATGACCCCCATCAACATGCAACCATAAAAAATCCTTAGATCTGTTGCTCGATTCCAAGCATAAATATGCGGCCCATACAAAAGATCCTGAAACCACGAGATTCAGAACTGCTTCATTGGCCACTTATCATGCAAGTGCCACAATTTCTTTGTCACATATAACTGATTGATTTGATGTGAAAGAAGAGAAGAAAATAATAGATAGAAGGAATAAGTTGATCTTACTTCCTTGCTGCAGCCACTATATGCCCCTTCAGACCTATAACACAAATGCTACGCTACAACATTTAATGAAAAAACAACATAATGAAAAGCATGCTTACATTGGATTCTCGAGAACTTAGCTTGCTTATCTGAAGCTCTGTTGCAAAAATAGACCCCGTCATTGGATTCACATCTCCTAATCACCTAAAAATGACAGCCAAATCGTCTCCATCTGGGTCAGACACTTTTAGGTGCAAGAGACACCTCTGCCTCGATTATCGTGCCACTGCCTTTGCAATAAATGACTCACTCTTGAGTTAAGCTACAAGATATTTTCTTAGATAAAAAATCTAACACCACCACTACCTTCGTGGTGTCATTTTACCTTAAAATGACTGTCTCCATGCCTCAATCTGAGTCGGGCACTTTCAGACCCAGGAGACACCCTTGCCTTAGTTTGTGTGCCAAAATTTGTACAAGGCCATACAATTTGTACATATCCATACGGGCGCACTCATACCACTGTCGTGCTACATGCGTGTCGAATGAACTTGCTGTGTTTCTCGAACTTGGCCTGAAAACCCCTTTTTATACCATTGCACGAGTGGTTATGCAATAATGAGTGGTTGTGGTGCATTGGTGGCATGGATAAACTTAGGGCGTGGTTAGGCGGAGGTCTTAGGGTCGAATTCCATGTGCCTCCCCTTTTTGGCACTTAGTTATAACCAATCGTGGTGCACTCTGCTATATTTAATGGGTGACCACTAGAATAGTGGAATTGCTACTAAAACCGACGGACAATGCTATTTCTAGCAGAGGCATTTTGGCGGACTACTAAATATGGCAAGCGGTGGAATATTCCACCATATATGGAAAAACTGCCCCAGATTTGGCATATATATATATATATATATATATATTAATTTTTCATTCACGAAGTGTCATTGTGCATTTCGGGTATGCCACGTAGCACCTCCCCATTGGGCCACATGGCATCCACTGACTTGTTCACATGTGCACTAACGTCACCTCCATGTCATCTTAGACACATGGAACCTTCTAGGTGGTGCCACATGGCATCACCTGGGGGTGCCACGTGGCACATTTTTACTCTTCCATGTGATGCCCTGTAAAGCCCAAATTTGAGTGACATGTGGCAGCTTCCGGTGTTTCCATGTGGCATGATGATGTCATCATGACACGTGTCACCCTATGTGATTTCCACGTAGGTTGTATGGATGTTGGCATCATCCATATTGATGCTGACATCGGCAGTACGGATGCTGACTCATCCATGTTGATTGGGTCGGGTTGACCAAAACTTTGACCGCTTATATCTTTGATCCATAACTCTGTTTGACCAGTCGTTTACATTGTTGGAAAGATTGTGGTGTGCTCTTCGTGGTAATTCCATTTCAATTGAGTTTTGAGAACTTTGAATTTTTTCCCTTTTCTGCCTGTTGAAGCCATTCTGAGCCTCGTGGGACACTTCTGAAACTTTTGTGATGTTCCCTAGATCCATTCGGATCACCAGATCAAATCTTCAAAATTTTGAAATTGAAAAATTAGGTTTTCCTCATAAAACCCTAGGTCAAGGCATGTGGTATCTAGATACTGAGTTGAAGCAGATCCTTGAAGAAAGGACTTTGCCTTGGTATAGCCCACTCTCTGGTAGGTCCAAATCTCATTTATGTAAAATTTTAATTTTTGTTATATTTATAGATCTCACAGTAGAATGACATCCAACACTAAGCTTGATGAGAAGCTTGAGGGTGTTGATAAATTTCAAGCATGAAAATATACAGCGATGCTCATTCTATAAGAGAATGACCTAGAAGGTTTCATTGAAGAAGAATTTCAAGAGCCAGAGGGAGATGAGGCTAAAGGAAAGTACAAGAAGAACCTCATTAAATCAAAGAGGACCATTGCAGATTTGATGAGAGATCACTTGATCCCTCATGTTTCATCATTAAAAACCTCAAAACAAATGTTTGATGCTTTATCCTCATTATATGAAGGAAAAAATATCAACCGAAAGATGAGATTGAGGACACAACTCAAGAATGTAAATATGCAGAATTTAGAAGCCATTCAATCCTACTTCACGAGGGTATCTCAAATCAAATAAAAAATTGAATCCATTAGAGACGTTGAAGAAGTTGAGCTAGTAACGGCTACATTGAATGGTCCCCCAAAGTCTTTGGAATCATTTATTGAGGGAATTTGTTCCAGAAGAAAATCAACAAATTTTAGCAAGATATTAGAAGATTGAACTCAAGAAGAAGATAGATTGACAACAAGAGAAGAAAAGTTAGGAAATGAAGAAAATCAAACACTAACTATAGAAACATATACAAGAAAAGGAAAGAGAAGAAAAGAGGATCATCCTCACATGAAGTTTCATAATACACAAAATAATCAAAAGAATTATTCAATTTATAAGTGTTACATCTTCCAGAAGATGGGACACATTGCTAGAAACTATCCTCACGCTAAATATCCGATCAAAAAATGAAAGTATAAAAGACGTCATGCTCATGCCATAGAAGACGATGAACCTATTCAAAAGAAATAAAAAGAAAATCATTCAAGTGAAAAATATGTGATGAGATCAACTCTTACAGGGACAGTCACTCTTGGAAGTGACACATGGCTTATTGATAATGGTGCTTCTAAGCACATGACTGGCTACACAGATTCTCTTTTAAAACTGGTTCAAAAGGATTCACCTCATAAGGTGAATCTCGATGATGACTATCAATAACCCATTAAAGGTGTAGGAGAAGCCTCCTATATGTTGGATTCTGGAAAACCTATGAAAATGAAAGATGTTTTGTATATATCCATTTCGAAGAAGAATCTCATTTCTATCTCAACATTGGATGAAAAATGATTTAAAGTTTCCTTCATTGATGGTGAAGTTCTTACGTGACCAAGAGGAAATTCTATTGATGATGTTATCGAGATTGGTGTTCAAGAAGGAGGTCTATATAAATTTGAGGGACACTCAGATTCAACATTAGTTCACAGTGCAATAAATCTAAGTGAGTTATGGAATAAATGATTTGCTCACATACATTACAAAGCATTACCAATTGTGAGAAAGATGGTGAGAGGTTTCCCAAAGATTCAACTGAATCATGATGGTATATGCAAGGGATGTGCACAAGGAAAGAATGTGAAGAATCTGTTTCTAAGCAGGAATAACAAAATCAAAGGAGTTTTGTACATTGTGCAGTCAGACTTATGTGGACCAATGACAACCACTTCACTTAGTGGGTATGTATATTATGTTTCATTTATTGATGATTTCTCATGTAAAAATTGGATTTATTTTTTGAAAGCAAAAAACAAAGTATTCAGGAAGTTCAAGGAATTCAAAGCCCTTGTAGAAAATCTTTCTGAAAAGAAGATAAAGATTTTAAGGTCAAATAATGGAGGAGAGTTCACATTAGATGACTTCAAAGCCTTCTGTAGAGAAGTTGGGATTAAGAGGGAGCTCACAACTCCCTACAATCCTCAGTAGAATGGTGGGGCAGAAAGAAAGAATCAAACACTAATGGAAGTAGTGAAGGCTATGATTCACGATGAAGACTTACATATGCATCTATGGGAAGAAGTAGCTCAGACCACTGTATATGTGCACACACTCTCCCCACCCACTACAAGACATCTATTTTTCCTTATTGATTTATTAAAAATTGACATCTAGCTTGTTTATTAGTGTTTACTTATAAAACATACATTTCTGATTGAACATATTGATTGAAAAAAATGAAAACTCCCTTGCAATATACAATCTACAATAAAATTACCCAAAAATGATAGAAATAGACTTGAACCTTCCACCTTCGACTATTGTCTTAAAACATTCAGGTATGTTTTGCTTTCATATTTGTGATAGACGAAAGGCTATTTCTCCTTTTTACAAAAGGCCACCGACCAACTTTTTAATTCGTTTGTGGCAGAGAATTGGTACTACCCAATCAACTTTCGAGCAGGTTATCGAAGAATTTTCCACGCGTTTCGTTTGTGGCAGAGAATTGGTACTACTCAATCAACTTTCGAGCAGGTCATCGAAGAATTTTCCACGCGTTCTTTATCTCTATGCCGCAATCAATAGGGCGCGTTCTCCATTCTCAGTCTTTCAATCTTCTCGTTATCGTTCAACACGGAGTTTTATGCATTTCACACATGACTTTGTATCAACTTGATTGTTTAGCACTGTTCAAATCAATAAAGCGAAGACTCAAGTTTACGAGGAGATTTCCAAGAATTTTCGACGCGTTCTTTCATCTCTGTGCGGCAATCAATACGGCGCGTTCTCCATTCTCAGCCTTTCAATCTTCTCATTATCGCTCAACACGGAGTTCTATGAATTTCACACATCACTTTGTTTGAACTTGATTAGTTAGCATGTTGAAATCAATACGGCGAAGACTCAAGTATAATTCGGAGTTTTATGGATTTCAAATATGACTGTGTGAACATAAATGGTTTGGAATTTGAAATCAACATGGCAAAGGTTCAGTCTGCCGTGTCCTTGGGATTTCACATATCACTGTTATATGAGAAGTGTTGTATATAGAACAATTCCACCCGTTTTCTTCGTCTCCATGCGGTATTCAACACGGCGATTTCCCTTTTCTCATTGTCTTCCAATTATACGGATCACCCGACATATCCAACAGGAATTCCACCCAGGATCTGTTGTGTGTATATATATACGTACACAGACAAGAGCAGAATTCAGAGGCCAGGGACCTTCGAGTTAGAGAGGAAGAAATAGATCGTAAGGTTGTATTTTTATGATGTCTGTGTGCTTTTTTATCATTGTGGCCTTTGTAGAAGCAACTATTAATTACCGAAACTGGTAGCCATTTTCCCATACTCATCTTTAAGATGGTTTATACGATTATCATCAATATCTGTATGACAACATGCTCGATGGATTAACTTCGCTTCAACCTCTTTCTGATTCAGATTTCGTTTTAAATGAATGTCTGTTGAAAGACGGTGAACTATATCATCGATGAACGGCCACGATGGAAGGGACGTGGAGGCTCTTTTGTCAGAGAGACTATCACATCCGATCCATATGGATTGTTGTTCAGCTGTACGGCCCCGAAATCCGAGATCATATGCTCGTTGTTGGGTATTAGCTGCAGACAAAGATAGCAGGAGAGTTGTTTTTATGGACCTTCACGGATCAGGTTTGGAGGATACAGTTTCGCTCTCTCTTGGCAACCTCTCACTATGGAGAGTTTTGAATATTTCTGATACTAATTTTGCGGGAAGAGTTCTACCCAAGCTCGGGCAGCATGCCTTCATTGGAAAAAAAATCAGAATGAGAATGACGTTGAAGCGAAGATAATCCATCGATAATCTTGTGATACAGATATTGATGAGCATTGTATAAACCATCTTCCTGATGATGAGTATGGGAATATGGCTTACCGGCTCAGTAATTAATAGTTGCTGTAGCTACATAGGCCGCCGTGATAAAAAAAAACACAAGCATCATTAAAAAATATATATATTTAGATCTATTTCTTCCTGTGTAAGGTCCTTCGGCTCTTGGCGGAATCAATAAACTGATTTGTCTTTTTCTAGTTTTTTTATTTATTGTATTTACGGCATTTCATAAATTTTGCTTGGAAATTTATATTCCATCATCAAATATGATAAAAAATAATAGGTTTTAAAGAAATTTTGAAGAGTTGGATTTTTTTTATTAGAAATAAAAAATTTAGTTTGTCAGATGAGATTAAATTTTTTTAATTTTTTTGTTAGATGATTTAAAAAAAAAATTCCAATAAGTTTCAGTTTTTTATAAAAAATATTTACTATAAAATTATCTTTACATATTAAAAATTAATAAAATTTATTAAAAATTTTACATTTTAAAACAAATTTTTATCCTTAAAATATATTTATTTTACACTATTATAAATATTGAATAACACTTATACTATACTAACTTTGAAAAAACAAAACAACTTAAAATACATTTACTTTACATTATTATAAACATGGAATAACACTTATATCTAAACCATGAGTAACACTTTGAAGAAACAAAACAACTTAAAAGCATACTTAAACATATTTCTCAAATTCACCCTAAACAGTGCATCAAGGATATTTTGCAACTAAGTAACGCGTGAACAAGGTATAATCAATGATTTTATGTAGTTCCTCCACATAACTCAAATGGAGATATTCTTTTGAGATAGGGTTACCCAAGATTAAGATGGCTGAGGAAATATGAGTTCAACATAAGTAAATAATATTTTTTCATCAATACAAGTAGTCACATTATTAAGTTATTAAATGAATTTTAATTAGTTTTAATTTATATTTTTATCGAAGCGTTTTCATCAATATAAGTAGTTACATTATTAAGTGATTTTCATTAATTTCAATTGATGTTTTTATACAAGTATTTTCATTAATATAAGTAGTTACATTATTAAGTGTTTTTTTATTAATTTCAGTTAATGTTTTTATATAAGTATTCATATTATTAAGTGAATATTTAATAATTTTAATTGAAGTTTTTATGAAATGTTATTTAAAATTGGTAAGAAATTTAATAACTTTATTTACAAAATATTAAATAAGTTTCTTATATTAACTATTTTAATAAAAATTATTTCAATTAAAGAAAATAAAATTTGGATTGTGGTAATTAAGTTATTAAGTTTATACATCTAAGTGTTACAAAACAAAAAAAAAATCACCATTCATCAATATCACACACTCATCATTTATCCACCACTTTTAAACATGGGTGGGTGCAAGTTAAAAATGGTCTTTCATAATACATTAGTGGCAATGCAAACATGGAAAAACAATAATATGTTAACTTGGAAGGATTATTCAAGGTGTTTTTACAATGAAATTGAATATGGTGTAAAATTGAAGGAAATTGAATTAATTTTAAGATTATATGATTTTTATTTATAAAATTTGTGAATAACTATGTGAAATTTCAGTTTTTCCAACATTGGTATGTTATTTTTCAAGCAAAATATAATGTATGTCTTTGTTAGTGCAGGTGTTGAGTAGCTTAATGATTGGATTTCATTAAAAAAATGTATGTTTGTACATATTTCATTGTTTTAGTATGGGGTATTTTTTCAAAATTTATAATATTAATTTCATGTTTTTCAAAAATTATTAAAATCAATATATCCTTGAAATTACAATGTCTTGGTTAGTGTAGGCCACAAGGGTCTTAACATTATCAAACAATTATTTATTTTTTAGATTGTGGATCTAGATATTCTTGTATTGATGCATATAACTTATTTACAAAATGGTTAAGTTGATAAAAAGTTATAGTAGAAATACAAGTGGTACTTATTTTACAATTCCTATATATGTAAGTATTAATTTTCTTCGAAATTATTTATTTGGAATCAACATAGTCAACTCAATTTGTGTACGTAGTCGAAAATGGATTTGTTTGGCCTATAGAAAACAAAAAACATAAAAAATAGAGATATTGAGAGGTATTCATAAAAATTGAGGTTTCAATGTATTTGTAGACCAAACCACTAGGTTTGTCATCTTGAATCTAAATCTGAAGCAACTAACTCAATAAACATGTAAACTAGAGTTGTCATTTCTTCCCTCAAAACATTTGAAATGGATGGAACATGCACGTGCTCCTAAGAATGTGCATGTGCTCTTAAGAATTTGCATGTTCTCTAATAACACATGTATGTTCGTGGAACACGTGCATAATCTTATTCCTAAGTTTATAATTCTCTCCCTTTCTCTCTTTCTCTTCCCCCCCCTCTCTCTCCCTCTCTCTCTCTCTAGCCTTTCCTTTTTCCCTCTCTCTCTCTCTCTCGAATTTTATAGCCTTAATTTCAACTGTATAGGTCAAACAGGAATCCATTAGAAAATAGAATCCCTAATACATATTTTTCCTAAGGTTTTACCCCTTTTGGAGTAGTTTTGGAGGCCCTCACGAGACACCTAGTAGGAAACAAGCGAGGCCCTCAGTGGACAATATTGTCTCAAAAAGTAAGGCCCTCAGTGGACAATAGTGTCTCAAAAAGCAAGGCACTGTAACACTATCATAATTGAGGAGTTACGAGGTGATAGGAAAGGGAAGAGTTGGATATTCATGTCAAGGGCCTTGGAACTCACACCATTCAAGTCTCTAATGGCCTCTAGAATATATAGAAGTCTCTCCCAAACCTACTCCAAGAGCCATATAACAAAGGAAATACTTGGGAAAGAGGAGGAAGAATTCCAAGTTTTGTTATGATGTCCAACTACAGAGGTATCCATCATCACAACCAGAATTCAGTGAGCCTAGACTTACCAAGGAGTTGCAAGGAGAGTCAATGATCAAGGAGGTTAAAGGAGGATGCATGTCCATCAAGTTGAGGTATGAATTGACATGTATTCTCTATATTTCATTAATGGATCAATTGGTTTTTCCCATGAATGTCTTTTTTTATACATATATATT
>JZKD02S2280633.1:133010-146087 GCA_000966675.3 Picea glauca | reverse complement strand
GGGATGAAAAATTGAGACTGTCTGAGAGTCTCTTGGACTCAAGGGAGAGTTCAATTCAACAAAGGTTGCTGATGAAGATGGGATCGGTTGATCTCATAATCTGCCAGGGAAGCAGGAGTGAAAGCATCCCATATGGCCAGATGGGCAGGGATGATTTGAAAAGTCAGACTCAACCAGGAGAGATGACAGAGCATATAAGATCGCAATAAGATCAACAGATGAAGCTAACAGGAGAGGAGGAACATCAGGATGATATACTGATGATTGGGGTAATTGAAATATTCCTACCATTTGCCCAGGGGGAGGCAGAAAATTCTGTTGTACATGTAGCAACAGCAGAGCAGTCACAGTTGGAGATGACTGTAGAAAAAGAAGAATTGGAGCAGGTATCTGAGACTGCCCAAGCGGATGAAGAGAAGAATGAGTGTTCTGAGGAACAGCTCAATGATTTCAGCCAGCAAGTTGAAAGAGTTGTAGCACTGAGGCTAACAACAGCAAAAGAAAAAGAAGAAGATGAGCATTCTAAGGAATGGCTCGACATATTCAGCATTGTAGCTGAAAAGACTGCAACAGGGGAGTTTGCAGCAGAAGGTAAAGAGAATGAGCATTTTGAGTAATGTCTCAATGAATTCAACCAGGAAGCCGAGAGAGCTGCAACACTGAAGCTGACAGCCGAAGAAGCTGAAAAGGAAGAGGAGCATTCTGAGGAATGGCTCAGCATTTTCAGCCATGAAGTTGAAAACAATGCAACATGGGAGGTTGCAGAAGCAGAAGGAGACACAGACAACATATGTCTCACTGAGC
Source organism: Picea glauca (assembly GCA_000966675.3). NCBI lineage: Eukaryota > Viridiplantae > Streptophyta > Pinopsida > Pinales > Pinaceae > Picea > Picea glauca. The sequence goes on along the minus strand of JZKD02S2280633.1, from coordinate 145,283 downwards.
TGTGGGAGCAGATTGAAGCCCTAGAAGACAGGGTGAAAGTGCAGGGCATGCACATCCAACAGGTGAGGTTGGAGACAGATGAAGAAGATGGCATGGGAGATTGTGATGATCTGTCCAATGGCCAAAATCTTTTGCAGCTGAGGAGACTACAAACCCTAAACTAGCCACAGGAACAGCTGGACCGAGAGATAGAGGAAATCAAAAGGTTGATGCTGAGGTCAGCGCAGATTACCAGCGAAGAGAAGCTGGGTGGAAAGACAGCAGCAGCAGCGCAGCGGAAGCAGCAGTAGCAGAATGGAGTAAGTGAAAAGCTCCAAAGACTTGTTTGGGACCCAGGTGGACTCCAACACGCTACAGGGGAAGCTCATGAGCAGGAGCTCATGATTTTTGCAGTTGTGGAGTATGATGCAGGAGCATCTCTCCATGCCAACCAGTCAGCCACGTCAGTGCGCACTCATTCATTGCTGAAAGGGAGGCACAACCTCATTTTGAATTTGTATTGAATGTAATTTAATGTGCTTAGGTTGTTGAGCCAGGAAAGCCATGCCTTTGTGCAGGCATTAGATAATATCGGGCTTTATTGTAGATTGGCTGAGATCTAGGCCCGATTCTGGACTAGACAACCCCATTCATTGTAATTGAATAGGGTAGGTGTACCTGGAGGGAAGCGCTGAGAGCACCTCAGGTAAAAGAGATAGGGGGATCTCATTTTGAGAAGAGTAGTACATGTAGATAGAATGCATGTAGAGCTGGGGAGAGCTCATGAACATCTTGTAAAATATACATGCATTTGCCATTATTAATACAGAGCAGTTTTTCCTGCACCAATCTGTCATTATATGCATGTATGTATGTGTATGTTCAATATATGGTGCAATTGTGTATTGTTATTATGCATTTGCAGAGGTTTGGTTTGATTTCAGGTTTGAGAGGTCTTTGGGGTTTCATGCCATGAGGCGTGACAGAGTGCTGAGACTCTGAATACCAGTGCACTGGGGAGGCACTTCTGAACTCGAAGGAGTCAGACAAAGACATGCTGAGAGCACAAGCGTTGAAGTCAACAACTCATATTGAAGGAGTCAGACAAAGACATGCTGAGAGAACAAGCGTTGAAGTCAACAACTCATATTGAAGGAGGACTTTTGGGGTTGCTGAACACCTCAATAGTCAAGGTAGTGTAGTTGAGACACTGTTGTGGACAAAACCTTTACTGGGAGTTCTGTAGGAGCTCTACCAAGAAGGTATCGAGCGTATGTACAGGAGTGTACAGAGAGAAAGAACTCTGCTGTGAGTTCTTAAGCGAATACCAGAATCACGGAGGATTCTGAGAGGCTCTGCCAGTAGGGCATTGAGCAAGTGCAAAAGGTGCATAGGAACCCAGAACTACTGAATGTTCTGTGGGAGAAGAGACTCTGCCAAGAGGGTGTTGAGTAAGTGTGCAGATGGCACAGGAGGAAATAACTCTGTGAGTTCTATTACCTGAAGGAAGCATCCACTGAGGGAGCTTTTACTGGGTTGCTAAATACCCAGAGTACTCAGCAATAGGTTGCTTGAGTTGGGAGATGGCCAGGAAGGCATTGAGATTCTCCATCTGAGGGAGAAGGAAGAACAAAATCCCTGAGGGATCTGAGTACTTACACAAGCTCAGGAGAGACAGCACCGTGGTTGCTGGAGCAGGCGAGCCTCGAAGGCATTGTATTCTCCATCTGCAGGAGAAAGAGAAAAAGAACTGAGTTTCTGTAGAGGTCGAAGCTACAGAACGGAAGCTCAGGAAGGGTAACGTTTTTACTCATAGGGACTCACGTTGATGGTCCACAGAGGAGAAGAAGCGTCAAGAATCCAGAAGATCCAACACTTGGAGAGTGATTGGACGCCGAGGACAAGTAGTGCGGCAACCTTCCATTGAAGGAGTGCGTGAGAGGTCTCGGAAGGAGTCAGAGGAACAAAGCTCAGGAGGGGTAGTTCCATGGGGGAGACTTTTGGAATAGACCCAGGAGGAGCGTGAACAGAATCGATATTTTTGAGCAGGAAGAATTCTCAAGAGGAAGATCAACGGTCGAGGTTCACGGAGCAGAATCGCGAAGTCCCGCTAACTGTTCGATCATGGAGAAGCTGCGCGGGAGTTAACTAGAGGCGCAGGAGGAACCAAGAGCCGTCGCGTATCGACATATTGGGCTTCGGCATTTGGCGAAGTAAGAGTCTCGTGCTCGTTGAAATCGCGAGTGTCGATTTCCCGAATTGATCAGAACCGTTGATTCCAGGGGACAGGTGGCACGAGATCCCGGAGGATTGGGATTTGAGAGTCGGGTTTTGTCGAAGTGTGAGGGTCAGTCCTGTTGGAAACGCGAATAGCGATTTCCCGAATCAACGGGAGCTGTCGAGTTGTGGGAGACGCGTCAAAGGATCCCTTGAGGTCGGACGTCGGGGTTTCGGCATTCGGTGTTTTCCGAAGGAAAGAGTTCAACTCTTTGTCTGTCGCGACCGATGATTTCCTGAATCAATCGAGGCCGTTGATCAGAGCAGGGACAGGTGGCACGAATCTAGAGCATCGGCATATCGGCATTCGGGGTTTCCAACCTCAAGGAACACTTGTATCTCGGGTTCGTGATCGACGAAATCCCGAAGTGATGTGGCAGGTGGGACCGCGGTTGCTAGTGGAGGACAGGTGTCACTCCGTGTCGCCATAAAGAGTGTGGGCCATAAGTGCCAGAGTATAAGACAAGTGGCAGGAGGTCAAACCTTACAGCGGTCAATGCCAGGTGGCATCGGAGATCGGGAATCGGAGATTCCAGGAGTGGGAGTTCTTCACATTGTAAACTCGCGAACTCCGAAGTCTCGATAAAGGAGGGAAGGATACGGTCACGTGGGTTGACAGGTCATACGAGGAAGGAGCCTAGCCAGGAGGGGCTAAGGAAAAAAGACTCATCGGGAAATTCAGGATTGAAACCCCGATAGATAAACATAAGGCTGAGGTCTTATTGGGATGGTCATATGGACCACGAGCTGAGCCCGGAGGCCAGCGCATACAGGGAAGGTACTAGTCGCGAATCGGGGATTCGAGAGTGTAGTGACTCTTGACCACATGAACCGCGAAACCCCGAACCCCGATAGTAACTCGTTGATAACCACGGTTAGCTGCCGAGACCATGCGGGTGAATGTGAAGGACCTGTGGATCGGGTATTTGCACAGTGATTCCCGAGACGAATCAAAAGAGCCAATTCGGCTCAGCAGAAAGGGAATTTAAAATGATCCTGAGAGGAGACGAGTTTGGAGGTGTAGGAGCACCCTCGTTTGCATCAAATCTTTAGAAAAATGACCCAACTTATTACAACTAAAGCATTTAATCTTAGATGTATCAATATTCTTTCCTTTGAATGTACCTTTGGTTTTTGGCTTCCTCTGAGAGCCTTTATGCAAAGTGCCTTTCTTCTTTCCCTTGAATCTTGATGCTAAAGTTGAGTTCTTTTCTTTTGTTGGCTCATTCCTGGTAGCCGTGCAACTCTCCTCCTGGAGGAAATCATGCCATAACCTCTCAAACATGGGATGAATCTCTCTCCCACTTACACTGGATAAGAAGGTCTCCCATGAAGAGGGAAGACCGCCAAAAATGGCCTACACTAAATCATCATTGCCCACTGTCACCCCTGTGACAAAAATATGATCTCTTATCTGGGCTATCCTGGAACATAAATATGCCACTCATTCACCTTTCCCCATCTTCAAATACTTAAGCTCATCCTTAAGTGTTCTCTTCTGCCTTGGAGCCTATTTCTCATACAGATTCACCAAGGTATCCATACAGTCCTTGGAAGTCATTAAGGAATTCATTGCATGCATTATACTGTCTTTGAATGAGTCAAAGATGATTTGCTTGGCCTTTGATTGACTCTTTCTGAAGGTCGCTCTTCCTGCATTATTCATGGTTTCCTCCATCACTGTGGTCACATACTGCTCAAGATCATGCTCCTGCAAGATATTTGTTATCCGACACTTCCACAAATTGACATTGGTAGCTCCTTCGAGCCCATCCTCGGCCCTAACTGAGATGGAGGATGCCATGGATCTCAGATTGGAAACTTAATCACGAAATCTTGGATCTGTGTGTACATGTTGTTGTACTTCAATACGTTTAATACACCGTAATCTCTAAGACCATGTTAAATTATGAGCTTGATTTCTTATGCATATTAATTCTTTTATTTTCTTCAGTACTTTGATTCCAGGTTAATACACTTCAACAACACCAAATCATAACTGAATAGAAATAACTAGGTAGATAAGTAAGCATGCATATCAACAACACATATACCATGGGGAAACCCTGTACAGGGACAAAAACCCCAGAAATGATATTCCTTTATTGCATTAATAATGTAATATCACTTACAAATATCCACCATGAATGTTCTTCTCTTAAAGAGCTTGCCAAGATGACTCTAACCTGACAAAGACCTAAGAGACCTTGATGAAATACACCTCTGATATGTTGCCTCTATTGTTGATATACATCACTGATATGATGTTGATATACGCCTCTAATATGCAACCTCTATTGCAGATATACAACACTGATATGCTTTTTTGGTATGCTGCCTCTTTATCATTGATATGCTCCTCTATTGCTTCACTATTAACTTTCATATCAAAATGTGTTGAAGAGATGGTTCAACCTCTGCTTATATAGGATGAAGAGGGGAACATGAGTGGCTCGAAATAGTAACATGTTTGCATGCTTTAATCATAACTCAGCTTCATACTTTAGTTTGAACTTAGAACTAAACTTGAGACTGGTATACTTTAGTTCGAAAATAGAACTAGACTTGAGACTTCAGTTACAACTCAACATTACACTTTAGTTCGAAAATAGAACTAGACTTAAGACTTCAGTTGCAACTCAACCTTACACTTTAGTTCTAAAATAGAACTAGACTTAAGACTTCAGTTACAACTCAACATTACACTTTAGCTCTAAAATAGAACTAGACTTAAGACTTCAGTTACAACTCAACATTACACTTTAGTTCTAAAATAGAACTAGACATAAGACTTCAGTTACAACTTGACTCTTTACAAGGCAGTTCAAAATTCGCTTCATGGTGCAAAATGTTACACGTGCCAATGCACTATATCAATACATTCATATCATTTGAAATATTGGAAATATCGTTTGTTTCTAGCTCATAGGAATTTTACATTCAACCTAACTTTTTCTAGATGCCTTGACTTTTGCTTATGTCTCACAAGGCTTGACTAGGCTCATAGAGGTTGTATGTTCCCCCTTACTTTTTCACTAGTTTGTCTATGCTCACAGAGGTTGTATGTTCCCCCTAACTTTTGCACTAGACTGTCTATGCTCACAGAGGTTGTACATTCCCCCTGAATTTTTCATTAGACTCACATAGCATCTATTTTGTCATGACATCTAGTTTGACTCACAAAGGTTATACATTCCCCCTAGCTTTTATCAATACCTCACAAGATTGGTTGATTCTCCAAATCTCCCTGGCTAGCGTCAGGGTGGCCCATATGGCCTCTCATTGGAGAATGATTGTCGATGCTGCCAAATTTAAAAAATATATCCCATTATTGTATAGAATTTCTAAGCCAATTGTAGGGAGATTTTACTAATCATTCAGTGATATAGTTCTATGAGTAAAAATCCCATAATGGATTAGAGACTGCACTGGGGAAAAGTTCTTCTCTATTTCAGTGTCTTTTCCTACCTCTTCCTCTAGCTTTGTGATTTTCATTCGAGTCTTCTTCTGTTTTAGTCATTCGAGGGTCTAGATATGGTAGATCTGATAGGTCAGATACATATCTCTAAGGTATGCATTAGATCAATCTTTTCCAGAAAGGGAAATTTTGTAGGCCCTCTCTTATTGAGTTGTAACTATATCGTGAGGCGTCCTCGGTTGTTGGCAGGCCTGTGTCCCACGAGGCCCTATAAAAATGACAATTTTATAGATCCAAACCATAGCCTTTAGTTTTAGGTCTTTCCTCTGATCCATAGTGTTCTGCAGTGGTATTTCATTACCTGGTTTTATCTCTATTTAAAGATTTTATTTTCACATAAATTTCTTTTAAAAGTTTACTTGAGTGCATTTGTTTGGATTGTTTGTGACTTCTTGGATAGTTTCCTTTTTTGTTCGATATTTCCAATGAGGTCGGGGTGAGAATCCAATAGACACAACAACAAAACATGCAATTATTGCTTAGAACAACATAAAAATTTAGTGTTTTTGAGAGCATGAATTGGGCTCAATAGCTGATGCAAAACCCAGTGCCAAATGGTGTGTTCAGTTGGGCACCAAAATTAGTGGCTAGAATTTCAACGTCCAATTTTTCTTCCTTCTGTACTTCTATTTTTTCTCCCAATCATGCTTCATGTTTTTCTTCATGAATAGCGTCGAAAAAAGATTCTAGTTTAGCTTCCCAATTTACGCCACACTTTGCTTCCATTATTGCATCTTTTTATTCTTCTAAAATGCCTTCCAAGATTGCATCTTTTGTTACTTCGAAATTTTCTTCCATTTTTACTTCTTTGTTTGCTACCTAAATTGCTTCTTTGTTTCTTCCTAGGTAGCGCCAAGTTTTTATTCCAATTTTTCTTCTAGTTTGGCTTCTATTGTTGCTTCCTTTTTTGCTTCAAAAAATAATTCTTTTTTATCGTCTGAAGTGAGACCAGGGTTTTATCCTTAATTGGCACCGAATTTTGCTTCTAGAATTGCTTCCTTGTTAGCTCCATGGTTTGCTTCATTTTAGTTCTAAGGTTTTCTTCCTTTTTAGCACCCGTCTTTGCTTTTTTTTTTTATGTCCAGGCTTTTCTTCCTTTTAGTGTTTGGATTTTCTTCTTAATTAGCATCTTGTTTTACTTATTGTTAAGCAACCAATTTAACTTCCTACTTAGATCCATAAATAGCTCCAAGTATGGCTTCCAATTTAATGTCAATTTTTACTTCCATTTTAGAGCCACATTTTGCTTCCATTTTAACAACTCATGTTGTTTCCTTTATAGCTTCCATATATGAATTTAATATTTTTTATTTTAGTTTAATTAATTAAATATATCATGACTCTTCAAAAACTTGTATTATTATAGAGTAAGTCATATTTCATTTGAAGTATTTTATAGGATAGAGTTTATAAAAATTTTTTAGGGAAACATAAATACATACAAACTTATAACATCATTATACTTATTAAATATCCATCCAAATAAAATATACAACATATAATATATATAAAATAACAAGATAGTGATTATAACAAGATGATCATCTAGAATTAAAATAACTGAGTCAAATATACCAATATTAGATTAGTATCATGTCAAACAACTTATACCTTAAAAAGAAACAAATATCTCATTTGAAATGTATATCATAACATTTTTGGAGATCTTAAAAAAAATAGATATCACATTTCAAATTTATGTCATATCATTTGTTAGTATCCAGATACAAAATTTTCAAATTTTCTCCTTGTTGCAGGAATGGGGTTATTCTTGTAGCACCGAGAAGTGTCATTCCTGAGAACCGGTATCATATATGCCAGAATTAGTACTGATATTCTAACTTTCCTCGTTGGAAGGAGGTATAAGAAGGGTGGAAATCCTTATTCTATTCACCTTTGAAATAGTGTTATGATGCCTTGATCAATATTTCACGATTATTTGAAATTTCTTGGTCGGGAGCCAATCTCCAACACCTGCCATCAAACACAAAACAGGTTAGCCACAACATTACCCAACATCAGATCCATTAAGCTCTAGTGTTGGTTCAGATGGTTCTGGGTTTTTTATTGTGTTGTTCATGGTTATAATTTTATCAAAGGAGCTTGCATCCATGATACAACCTTCAACTCCTTCAACTGTAGAGAGATTTGTTTCTAGTGTTTTGGAATCCTCTCTAAACACAAGGGAAGCATTGGACAAGTATCGAGTTATGTCTCATTTCTAGGAGGTTTTCAAATACAAAGAGTAGCTGTTGGATTATGGCATATTGTCTGCATCACTGTAACTAGAGATGTCTATGCCTTTGCTGGAAGTCAATTTGGTCAACTTCGCACAGGAGGAGACCAAGTTGAGATGTTTTGAAGGCTTCTAATTGGAGGTATAAAATTCATTTTTGAGATAGATAAAAGGTGTGTAAACAAAAAACTAGAACCAATACTTTAGGTCAATGTGGCTTAGAGGTTGTTGAAATCATAAGTATGTGGTGGAAGAGTGTTTGACATTTGGTTTCAATTCCTCTAGCGTCTGTGGTTTCTTGTCCTCACTTAAACAAAACATGTTAAAAAGTTGGTCCAACTGTTTAAAATGGTACCACCTCAGAACTCTCGTGGTCCATGAGACAGTCGACCATGGAGACCTGCTAGGGTGGCAAGAGAGCCCAGACGTGTACCATTTGTTGATCAGGTTCCCCAAGTTCCATTATATCGACCTGACTTAGTATTTCCTCAGTGTGCACCATATGTTGATGCTTATGCTTTGCAAGCATCGAATCCTTATGTCTTTGTTTGTTAGAGGCAGGATCTACCGCCTTCAGATCCATTGTCTATGAGAAATGGGATGGTATCGGATTTTGATTATCGTGGTGTGGATCGAGGGCTTGAATATTTACACCATCAGAGAATAAGAAAGAATATTTACCTTGATGAGATCAATAGGACTCATGTGCCAAGAGAAGCTGACTACAATGAAGTTGCACTACGAAGATCTGACTTTACATCTCCACCCAGGCATTCATATTATTCACTGATTGGGTCATCTTCATTGTATCGATACTGATTGAAATTTTATGATTTTTGGAAGATTTGGTTTCTTACAATTTTGAATTGTTAATCTTTGGAGACTGGAATTATAAGGAGTTGATAGTACATTTCCAGGCATAGCTAGAAAATCAGACAGATTCAGGATTTACAAGATGAAGCACAGCATCAGGGAGAAAGCTTTATCCACATCTCCAACACTGATTTTTCTATATTCAGTTTAGACAATGGGGAACCTTATTCAAATCCAGTGTTCATATTTTCTAGCATTCAAAGATCCCCCTGCATATTTTGAGGAATTTCTTCAAGTTTTAAGCAACTAGTCTTCTCAAAATCTGAGCCAGAAATCTTCTAGTTCGATATTTGGTGGAAAACACATTTACTAAATGATATCATTACTTAATGTAGAAGACAGGTCATACCTATAGCAAGCTATTTGGTTGAGCCAAATTTTCCAAGAAAATCTGATTAAATCTCTTCTGTTAGGTTTTGACCTAATTTTTAGGTCATGTAGATGTCCAAGTGTTGTTGGTCTAGAATATCTGATGGAGGAACAACAGACATATCACTATCTTTTGATATAGGTAAGATATATTTTTTAAATACTGAAGGAAGAAAGGCCTCCAACTTAGTGGCTTGACTTTGTTAACATATCCTTGTTTCTCAGTTTTACAATCATCCTTAATTGAGATTTCCTAGGTAAACTGGATTATGGAATTGGTGAGTCATTAAACCCAAAAGGATGAGAAAGTGTGAGATATGATGCTATATAAGGGATCTTGTGATATGTAAGTGGGGAGGTCCGAGAGGGTTCAAGAGAGAGCAAGGAATGCAGGACTGAGACTCCTTTTCATGATTGTAAAGCAACAAATTTTTCATTTTATAGTCAATGTTATAGCCCTTTTGATGAGCAGACTTTCCCCTCTAATCTATTTCTTTCTTTTCTTACTTTTAAAACCTGTTATCTTTGCAATGTATTAAAATTTTCTTGTTATGCTGATAAGACAATTAATATTTCACTGATTTCTTTCTCATTCCAAGAATTGTTTTTAAGTACCTTATTCTCTGTTTCTGAATGATATTTAGGATCATTAATCTTCCTGTGTGGGTGAATAGATTGGGCACCTACATACTTCTTTATTCTCATGGTTTTATCTGCTTTGTTAAATTGGATACCATTGACTAAGTGAGTGTGATCGGAACTTATTTACAATCAGGAAATTGGTATTATCTTTCTTCATTTACTATTGAAACCTCCACCCTTTCAAAAAACCATATACATTTATCCATAAAAACCATTGCAGTAACTAAGATGTGTTAGGCTTGACCCTATAGCAGTCTAGGGGAAGCTTCTAGCACTAACATCATTCATGAAGAAATTTAATTGAATTTCACAACATCCATCCTAAGCAGTAAAGTAAAATCATCATACATAATAAATATCCATTCAAAAATCATCATATATAACATGTCATCATCATATATAACTAAAACAAGTGAAATTGAAATATGCCAGTAGATCAATAACATGTCTAAATGATACAAGGCCAACAGTTGACATAAGTCAAAATGATACATTTCCATATGATATAAATGAAAATAATAAATGATGTAACTCAAAATGATACATGTCAAAATGATACAACTCAATAATATGGTACTACAAATGAAAATGATACATATGATAGTAAACATCAAAAGAGACATCATAACGATATATCAACAATGATCCATGATGGAGTCTATATGATCAATGACATTGGCTACTATTAGAAATTGGCTCATCATTATGATCACTATCATGATCATCATCAATGTGATCATCCTCATCGTCTGCCTCAGTGTCTTCTGCATATGCCTTATCATCATCATATCCAATGTTTGTATCAGACCATTATAATCTAGATCTATCTCAGGAGGATCAACTGGATCTTCTGGAATACCCATGTTCTACAAAAAAAAACATTCAAAATGAAAAGTTATTATTTATTTCATGAAATAATTAATTTTATGTTATATTTATAATATTACAACATATGAAACGAAACCATAATCATATTACATCGTATCAAAGTCCACATACCATAATAAAATTTCAAATAAGTTATAGATAAGATGTCATTCCAATGATGTAAAACATGCAACAATTCCAATAAATGTTAGTAAAAATCATAAAACAAATTGTTATACAATTTAACTTTCAATTGTAAACTCTATTACATAACCCTAAGTGCCAACCCTCTCCATTTTGTGCTATATATGATTATGTTTTCCTCGAATATCCTTTGAGATTTAACTAGTCTATATATCTTCTTCTCTTATATTTCACAAATGGATATTTCTCTATGAAATTTTGGCACTGTAATATGCTTTAAAAGTCCTTTGAGAATTAACTAGTCTATAGGTAATTATGAAGATTCTCTCTATACTTAATCAACTAGACCACATCCAAATGTCAATCCTTCCAAAGAAAGAATTTCCATGCATATGTCAAACAATATTTACTTCCAGACATGCTCTTGTGAATATTTAATGCCCAACCTTGAATACGTTAAAGAAATGCAACATTTGGATTAACGAGTTCAATTTATGAAATGATGCTTCAAGAGAAGATGGACAATGTGGTCACCTAGTCCATGCCTGAGCAAGCTTTCAACATTTCACGAAACTCAAAAATGTTGTTATGTTAGGTTTTTATTCCCCACGGAGGTATTGGTCAAGAGACCTAAAATGGTTTGGGATGCGACTTGCAACTGCAAATAAAGAAAAACATGAGACTCAGATTCAAGAACTATGGACTCCAATGGATTCTTGGCATAGGATTTCAGCTAGAGAACTCCTCACTCTCAGTCTCCATGCCTCAGAATTTTCTTTATTCATTGATTTCAAGAACTAGGGTTTTTCTTAGTTAGAAGCAATGCAACATTTGGGTTAAGGGGTCCAATTTATGAAACCATGCCCTAGGCACAAATGGAAAATATGGTCACATATTTCATGCCTAAAAAATCTTGCAACATCTCATGGAACTCAAAAATGTTGATCCATTAGGTTTTTATGCCCCACGGAGATATTGGCCAAGAGTCCCTAAAATGGTTTGGGATGTGACTTGAAATTGTGCATAAAACGAAAATCGAGACTTAGATTATGGAACTGTCAATTTTGATGGATTCTTGGCATAGGATTTCAGCTAAAGAAACTCTCACTCCCGAGTTTCATTCCTCAGAAGTTGCTTTACTGATTGATTTCGAGAACCAGGTTTTTGCTTAGTTAGAAGCAATGTAACATTTGAATTAAGGGGACCAATTTATGAAACTATGTCTCAGGAGAGGATGGACAAAGTGGTCACTTATACCATGCCTAAGAAAGCTTTCAAGATCTCATGGAACTCAAAAATGTTTTTGCGTCAGGATTTTATCCCCCAAGAAGGTATTGGCCAAGAGTCCCGAAAATGGTTTGGGATGCGACTTGCAACTGGGCATTGTTATCACCAATTCTTGTAAAGG
>JZKD02S2280633.1:118877-132960 GCA_000966675.3 Picea glauca | reverse complement strand
AATTGGCGGCTTAAAGCGGGCCCCCTTTGTCACATCTCTGATTTCTTCCACCATCCACCTTCCTCCATCTATCTTCCACTCCATATATCACCTCCACTCAGTGCCATACTGTCACACCTTATTCCCTTTTGCTCCCTCTTGCCTTCCGACACCTGTCCCACTCTCTTCCATGTTGTCTCGCCATAAGCGACGTGTCCTCCCTTGACCAATCATATCTCGTCACTTTTCCTCCTTTTGTCTATCACCCTCATGCCTCATGCCATGTGTCTCAATCCTGTCACCTCCATGGCCACTTCCCTTCCCTCTTCCATGCCGACCATGCCAAATCATCCATGCTTGACCTTTGTTCTTACACTGCTTCCTATCATATTCCCCATTTATCACACCTGCCTACAAGTCTTTCCAAGCAGTCGGTTGGCAAATCCAGGTGGCACTATGAGAAGACCTCCATGTCTCGAAAGGCAAAGTTGACTAGGTTTTTCCCAACCCCAAGGAGGCAGTTATTTAAGTTGTTTTAGGTGGTTAGACATCGTCTACACTATAAATGGAAAGCTCAGAAAAGGACCCAAGACAGGTCAATTATTCTGCAAGATTTCCAGGAGTTCGATTGCGTCTGACATAAGCACATGACCGTCTAGAGACTACAGGTGCAGTCTTCTAGTAAACATGCAGACGCAATGTTGTTAATGTAGAAGTCTCGGTTTTTTTGTTGTTATTTTCTTTGGGTATATGTAGGCAATTTTTCCATTTTGTAAAGTATCATTGGTAGAGATAAGCTCCCTGTTGTATGGTTTTTATGAAGCACTGGTTTCTTTGATCATGTATGTGCATCCAAGATTTCTTGTTTAAATGGCAGTCATGTTTCTTATTCACTCTATTTTCCTTCTGATGCTAAGGATTTCATGATCAACAGATTCGCATGAACCATTGTGACTATGTTATGATAAATGATTTTTTGTAACGCTGTTATATTCCTTAGTTTCCTTGTGATTTAAATTCTAGAAGTTCTCATGTTTAAATCATTCATCCTTGGGATTCTAAAAGGCCTGACGTCGTCAGTTAACCTCTACATTTTCTCATTAATGTCTTCCTCCTGCTTACCCTTACTACAACCTATTAACTGAAGTTAGAGTAAGACCTCACCTGTTCATACATAGCTCTTTCCAAGATTCTGAGTTAAAATGATATCATTCTAAGTCTGCTCTCTTTCGATCACCCTTGACAAACAAATCATGACATAAACTGATGGGTGTTGGGTTCTGCTCTTGCTGCAATCTAGGAGTGACTTATGACGCTAACATTTTATGGTGTTGCTGTCAGGGACAAAGTTGAATATTTTCCCTGGGATTGAACGAAATTGAGCCTCTGATTCTGAATGTGCATTAGGCATCAAAGCCCTACAATATTTCTACTGTGCACCCGGTGACTCCATTGTGGCGACTCCACTGTGAAAAACCTGCTATTTTAGTTGTGGCTTCGATGGGAAAACACACACGGTCTCATCCACATTTGCCTCTAGTTACACATGAAGAAGATGATGAGAAGCTTGTCAGAAAGGAAAGGGCCCTTGAAGGAAAAATTTTTGCTGTTGAACCAAGTATCTATGATAGTTCTCATCTTCCTCTGTTAGAAACTCCATTTTCTATTTATTAGTTTCCCAACCGACCTATTACTGAAGTTTCCTATTTTCTAAACTTTGGGAGTGTTCCTGCTAAGTTTTATTCTCCTGGTCCAGGACTGGAGGGAGAAACGTTTGTCACTCCTATCTCCCCTGACATTGTAGCTTGGTCTAGAACTAGGACCATATAATATTTCCCCAATCCTAGCTTCACCACCCCTCCTTTTATTACTGTGGTTTCTACTGCAGAGAGAGAATCATATGCTCATTCAAGCCATGTATCCTTCTCTCTGAATCCTCCATTGTTTCCTTTTCTACTTGAAATCTTAGCTCCAGTACCCCCTGTTCGAACTCCTTCTCCTCCTAGTTCTCCTCCACCTAATATTCCTATGGTAGGAGAAAATCCCCCCATGACTAAAATGGAGGCTATAATAGCTGCTAGGTATGCTCCCCTTGTGTTACCTCAGCCTCTTAATGCCCTTCTAGCAGATGGCTACCTTAAGAAGTTACCCAGGTTCACAAGTGAAGGAGACATATTTGCAGAACAACACCTTGAAGCCTTTTACATTTTCACAGATGATCTTGTTATCATGCATGCAGACATATGGATGAAGATTTTTGTCCATAGCCTTGAAGGAGAGGCTAGGAAATGGTTTAAGGCCCTACCTCTTGGATCTATCGATGGGATTGAGGCTTTGGAAAATGCCTTCTTGAGACAGTGGGGAGACAAAAAAGACTTCATGTATTACATGACAAAGTTTGGGTCCTTGAAACGGATTGAAGGAGAGTCTGTCTCTAATTTCTCCAAGAGATTCAATAAAATGTACAATAAGATTCCTGCAGAGATAAATCCCTCAGAAGCCTCTGCCAAAATCACTTATGTTAGTGCTTTTGATCTTGATTCCTGCCTCTTGTTGAGGGAAAGATGAACTACTTCCTTAGCTCACATGCAGGATTCGACTGTGGACCTTGAGTCAAATATATTGGTTGTTGACTGACTCAGAAATAAAGTAGATAGAGATATGCCTAGCAGGAGAGCTGGATCCTCCTCATTAGGTTCCTTTTCCCTTTCCCCCCAAGGGGATGAGGTAACTAAAGTGATGAAATCACTTTCGGCTACGATGGAAAGGTGGGAATTAGAAGGGATGCCCATATATAGAAATCCCCAAAGTACTGATAATAGAGGGTCCAGGAGGCCAAATAATAATTTCCCTCAAATTATGCAAAGAAAACAAAGGAATAGAGATAGAGATGACCAGAGGATCCAAACCTTTCGTCAAAATAGCTTTGTTGCTGGTGAGGAAGGAGAGGAGATAGATGATCTTGGTCCTGAAATCCATTGTTTTGGAGACACCTCCCCTTCCCCCCATTTTACTCAATATGCATATGAAGAATCCCTTATGAATAGTCAAATCGATGAGTTGGGTAAGGGGGAGAATGCTAAAGGCAACAGTCCTAACATATACAATCTCAGGTCAAAGAGGAATGAAGGGAAGGCTGAAATTCTTGATTAGTCTCTTGTAGAAGAAAGGCCTTCTAAGCCTACAACACGCACTACCAAGGAAAGGATCACTCATAATATTTATCCAACATCCAAAGACCCTGTCCCTGAGGTAAGAGAAGATCCTAAGCTGCCTTATTCCTTTAGTTTTGAGCATGAAATTCAAAAAATTAGAATTCCTGTACCTCTCTCAAAACTAGTTAAAAATAAATATTTCAAAAGGTCCCTCTCCAAACTGCTACAATCTGAGTCCCCCCAGCTTGCCACAGACTTAGTAAATATCCAACATGAAAAGATACATGTCATCCTAGTTCCCATGGTATAAGACAGAGACGATTCATCCCCTCCCTTCTACACATCCCTGAACATACATGATAAGGTGCTACATAACTGCCTGATGGATTAAGGGGCTTCCCATAACCTCATGCCCAAAATAGTCATGGAAGAATTGGGACTGGAAGTATCGAAGGCCTATCATGATTTGCACTCTTTTGATTCAAGGGGGGTGCAATGTCTTGGAGTCATCAAATACCTGGTAGTATCATTGTTTGAGCTGCCCATGAAGAGTGTAGTCATGGACATTGTAGTAGCTAATGTTCCCCCCAAGTTTGGCATGTTGTTGTCAAGATCGTGGATTAAAAAGCTTGGAGGGACATTACATATGGACCTCACATATGCCACCATTCCAGTATTTGGAGGAGAACACAAAAGGTTGTATAGAGAATCTCAGTTGGCGTACATTGTTAGTGGTGAATCATACCCCACCAATCATCCTATCTTTGCACTTGATTTTTATTTGGGGTCTAGTTTATTGCAGCTCACTGATGTTCCTGAAACCCCTCTTCAAATAAGAAAATAACCCATATCTGATCGAAAAATACCTCCCCCAACTACCTCTGTGTGGAAAATGTTCTTCAATGGAGCTTCTTCTAGTGAAGGTGCTTGTGTTGGAGTGGTTTTGGTGTCTCCTTCTCAGGAAGCCATTTCCCTGTCATACAAGCTAGAGTTTGAGACCACCAATAATGTGGTTGTATATGAGGCTCTTTCTCTGGGTTTAAGGGATACAAAAGAAATGGTAATTGAGGATGTAGCAGTGTTCAGAGATGCATATTTGATAGTTCAACAGATCATAAATGCTTATTAGGCTAAGCATCCTCGACTCAGAAGTTACATAAATAAGGTATGGGACCTAATTGACAATTTCTTTTGGGCATTCAACATTTCATTTATTCCAAGAGAGGAAAATACTTTGGACGATTCCCTAGCTGTTTTGGCTAGCCAGTTTAAGATTCTTTTGCCTCCTAAGATCAAACATGAGGTTGAGATAAGATACAGGACCTCTGTACCGGACAATATCAAGCATTGGAAGGTATTCAAGGATGATTTGGAAATCAGAAAATTTCTTGAGTCTGTCGATGAGTTATTTGCATTGCATATTGATCAAGATCCTAATCCCAAAGGTGACCCTCACCCTGAAGCATTTTTAAATAAAATTGCTAATCACCATATTGTTCGGTTTCCTAGCAATCACATTCCAAAAGGATTAGTTCCTTTAGAAAGATTATTCGATGGGAATGATGTGGTAGTAATGGGTAGGGTTTCAAATGGAAATGTTGATACAACTAAGTGCAACATTGGCACACATAAGGAGCCTAAATTCGTCAAGTTGTCGAGCATCTTATCAAGGGAGCAAAGGGCCAAGTATACTAAGTTATTAAAAGAATTTTCCGATGTGTTTGCATGGACCTGTGATGACCTCAGAACATATGACACATCTGTAATTGAGCACAAGATCCTATTGAAAGAGGGATATAAGCCTTTCAGGAAAAAGCTAAGACAGATTAACCCCATATTGTTGCCTGTGATGGAGAGAGAAGTGAAGAAGTTGTTAGATGCTCAAATCATTGTCCCTTTGAGATATTCTGAGTGAGTGGCTAATTTGGTGCTGATAAAAAAGAAGAGTGGAGAAATCAGACTCTGTGTTGATTTCATAAATATGAACAGAAGCTCAAAGAAGGACAATTACCCCCTACCTAAGATGGAACACATATTGCAAAGGGTTACTGGTGCATTCAGGATATCCATGATCAATGGTTTTTCAGGTTACAATCAGATATCAGTCTTTCCTGAGGATAGAGAAAAAACAACTTTCACCACTCCTTGGGGCACATTCATGTATGCCAGAATGCCTTTTGGATTGATGAATGTAGGAGCAACATTTCAGTGAGCCATGGGCATAGCCTTTATTAGGTAGAAATATTAGTTTTTGGTGATCTGTCTGGATGACATCATTGTCTTCTCTAGATCTGATGAAGAACACTGTTGTCACTTGAGGAAGGTTTTCTTGAAGTGCCGAAGGTTTGGCCTCACCTTGAACCCCAAGAAATCTTTGTTTGCTATGAAGGAGGGGAAGCTATTAGGCCATACAGTATCAATAGAGGGAGTGAGAATTGATCCCAGTCAAGAGGAGGCAATTCAGAACCTGCCACTCTCGAGACCCAAGAAAGAGGTCCAATCTTTCCTGGGAAAGATTAACTTTTGGAGGAGGTTCATCTCAAATTTTGCCGAGTTGGTGAAACACATCATAGTCATGCTCAAAAAAGGAAATGAAGTAAAGTGGACTGTTGAGCCCAGGGAATATTTTGTCCAAATAAAGAAGGCATTGACTGAGGCACCTGTGTTGATCAGTCTTGATTATTCCAAGGATTTCCTAATTTTTTCTTTTTCTTCTTTTGATACAGTAGCAACACTCTTATTGCAGAAAAATGTGGAAGGGGGAGAGAAACTCATTTCCTTCTTCAGTAAGTCATTAAGAGATGCGGAAATCAAGTTTGAGATCATGGAGAAGCAGGCCTATGCCTTGGTGAAAGCTCTCAGAGATTTCAGAGTCTATGTCCTGCACTCAAAGGTTATTGCATATGTTCCTTCAACCTCTATGAAGGACATCCTAATACAACCCGATGTAGATGGGAGAAGGGGAAAGTGGATTGCCAAGATCCTTGAGTTTGACCTGGAGGTAAATCCCACAAAGTTGGTTAAAGGGCAAGGTTTATCCAAGCTCCTGGCTGAATCTAAATGTAAGGCTTTGGTTGTAAATTTCATACATATTCGCTCAGAAAATCAACAAGCTGAGTTGTTAGATGACAATCCTCAAAGCAACCCCCTATTGGAAGAATGCTCCTCATATAAATATGTTATATTTTTTCTACAGGAGTTATAGCCCCCTGATGAAATGGGGAAGAGTAAGGAAAGAGCTCTAAAGCTCAAAGCAGTCAAATATTTCTTTATTGACCAGATCTTGTACTGGAGAGACCCTTTAGGGGTGTTTCTAAGGTGTCTGAACCCACAGGAGGTTCAGGAAGTTACGCTTGACTTCCATAGCAGCCTGTGTGGAGGGCATCATTTTTGGAAGACTAGAGCCAACAAAATTCTCAAGGTTGGGTACTACTGGCCCACCTTATTCTCTGATGTCTGCAGAGAAGTCAGAGCCTGCATCAAATGCCAAAGGTTCTCAGGAAAGTAGCATCTCAAATATTTGCCACTAAATCATGTAGTAGCTTCAACACCCTTTCAGTAGTGGGGGTTGGACTTCATTGGAGAAATTAATCCTCCTTCAAGTGGCCAACACAGATGGATCCTGAATTCATTATATTACTTCACCAAGTGGATAGAAGCTGTCTCCACTAGGAATGGTTCACATAAGGTAATTATAAGCTTCCTAGAGGATATTATAGCCAGATTTGGTTGTCCTAGCAGAATTATCACTAATAATGCTACTTCTTTCAAGTCTAAGCCTCTGGTTAAGTTCTGTTAGAAGTTTGAGATTTCATTGATTCATTCAACCCCCTATTATCCTCAAGGAAATGGGCTGGCAAAATCTTCCAATAAAAGTCCGATCAAGCTCATTAAAAGATTGTTGGAAGAAAATAAGAAGGCCTGGGATTCAAAGCTCAAATTCGCTCTGTGGGCCGATTGAGTGACACCAAACAAGTCCCGGGGCACCTCCCCTTTTCAACTTGTTTATGGGACAAAAGGTGTATTTTTCACTCAATTGGCTTTACCTGTGGCAAAATTCTTTCAAGATTATGACAGAGAGCTAGATCATATGGTCAGAAGAATTCATTAGCTGGTGGAATCACAACAGACCAAGGAGAAGGTAATGGACAGAGCTCCTAGTCATCAACAGAAGATCAAGAATGCCTTTGACAGGAAGCTCAGAAAGGAAGAATTCGAGCTAGGAGATCTGTTGCTTAAGTGGGATGCACCCAGGAAGGACAGAGGGAAACACATCAAGTTTGATGCCCTCTAGATTGGACCTTTCAAAATATCTGAAGTAGTCTTGAACACCACTTACAGGTTGCAGGATTTGGAGGGCAAAGAATTTTTTAATGGCCTAGTAAATGGGCATTTCCTGAAAAAATGTTTCATTTAAAGCCTTAGACGGCTCCTCTGCTTTTGTAAATATTGTTTTTCTATTTGTTTTTGGCTTAATAAATGACTCCATATCCCAACAACAAGGCACTAGAACGGAAAATGAGTCCTTAGAGAATCACAGGGATGACTCTATACCCCATGGAGCCTAATGTTATCACCAATTCTTGTAAAGGGGGTGTTTTCCTAAGAGATAAGCCCCTTTGGGTGGAAAAATGCAAAGAAGTGGGGTAAAAACCCACTTACCCTAGGTTGAGGTGCAAATGCACATTTGGTTAAGCGACAGGTAGATCTGGGCGACCATAATCTGTGCACCCAGATCTATAGCCAGGGTTCCATTCTAGATCCCCCTCTCCATTCTACCTTTAAAGAGGGGGGGGGGTTTGAAAATGGGTGCGCATCTCTCAATGATCTGGATTGGGGAGACCGGATCTATAGTCAAGGTTGGATTCTGAACCCCCTTTTCCTATCTACTTTTAATAGGCGGGGGGGGCATCCAAAATTGGCATCTTAAAGGCCCCCCCCTCTTGTCACATCTTCAATTTATTCCACTGTCCACCTTCTGCCATCTGTCTTCCACTCCATATCTCACCTCCACTTAGCGCCATCTTGGCACACCTTATTCCCTTTCACTTCCTCTTGCCTTCCAACACTTGTCCCACTCCCTTCCACGTCACCCCACCATAAGCGACGTGTCCTCCCTCAACTAGTCATATCCCATCACCTTTCCTCCTTTTGTCTATCACCCTCTTGCCTCCTGCCATGTGTCTCGCCCCTATCACCTCCTTGGATACTTCCCTTCCATCTTCCACGCTAAGCATGCCAAATCATCCCCGCTTGACCTTTGTTCTTATAGTGCTTCCTATCATATGCCCCATTTATCACACCTTCCTACAAGTCTTTCCAAGTATTCGGTTGGTGGATCCAGGTGTCACCATGAGAAGACCTCCACGTCCCAAAAGGAAGAGTTGACCAGATTGTTCCCAACCCCAAGGAGGCAGTTATTGAAGTTGTTGTTGGTGGTTAGACATCGTCTCCACTATAAATGGAAAGCCCAGAAAAGGACCCAAGACATGTCAATTCTTCTGCAGGATTTCCAAGAGTCCGATTGCGTCTGACATAAGCGCACGACCATACAGAGACTGGAGGTGCAGTCTGCTAGTAAACATGCAGACGTAATGTTGTTAATGTAGAATTCTTGGTTTTTCTGTTGTTATTTTCTTTGGGTATATGTAGGCAATTTTTCCATTTTGTAAGGCATCGTTGGTAGAGCTAAGCTCCAAGTTGTATGGTTTTGATGAAGCATTGGTTTCTCTGATCATGTATGTACATCCAAGATTTCTTGTTTAAATGGCAGTCAACTTTCTTATTCACTCTATTTTCCTTCTGATGTTAAGGAGTTCATGATCGACAGATTTGCATGAACCATTGTGACTATCTTATGATAAATGACTTGTTGTAACATTGTTATATTCCTTAGTTTCCTTGTTATTTAAATTCTATAAGTTCTCGTGTTTAA
Organism: Picea glauca; assembly: GCA_000966675.3. NCBI lineage: Eukaryota > Viridiplantae > Streptophyta > Pinopsida > Pinales > Pinaceae > Picea > Picea glauca. The sequence goes on along the minus strand of JZKD02S2280633.1, from coordinate 123,891 downwards.
ATCATTCATCCTTTGGTTGCTGAAAGGTCTGATGTCTTCGATCGACCTCTACATTTTCTCGTTAATGTCTTCCTCCTGCTTACCCTTACTACAACCTACTGAATGAAGTTAGACTAAGACCTCACCTATTCATACATAGCTCTATCCAGGTTTCTGAGTTAAAATGATATCATTCTGATTCTTCTCTCTTTCTATCACCCTTGATAAGCAAATCGTGACATAAACTGATGGGTGTCCAGCTCTGCTCTTGCTACAATCTAGGAGTGACTTCTAATGCTAACAGGCATAAAAAAAAAACCGAGACTTGGATTGAGGAACCGTCGACTCCGTTGGATTCATAGCATAACATTTCAATTGGATCACCGCTCACTCCTGGGTCCCATGCCTAAAAGTTTCGCTATTCATTGATTTCGATAACCAGGGTTTTGCTCAGTAAGAAGCAATGCAACATTTGGATTAAGGGGTCCAATTTATGAATAAATTCCTCAGGAGTAGATGGAAAATGTGGTTACCTAGTCCATTCCTAAAAAAGCTTTCAACATCTCACAGAACTAAAAAAAGTTTCTTCGTTAGGTTTTTATTCCCTGAGGAGGAATTGGCCAAAAGTCCTTGAAATGGTTTGGGATGCGACTTGCAATTGCGCATAAAAAGAAAACTAAGGCTCACATTGAAGAATTGTCAACTCTGTTGGATTCCTGGCATACAATTTATCAACTACATGTTTATTTTGGTTGTCATCCATTTTCTTTGATGTTGCTTCTTTCTTTGGTGTATCTTCCTTTTGATCTTCTACACATTCCTGCATTTCTTCCTTTGTGTAGTTTTCTTATTGTTTGTCCCAAAGATATTTAGCTGATGAATCCTTTCCAATTTCATTTTTTTTCTTTTTAGACTTTGAAAATACCCTTAGAACTATGTTCAATTCCATTTCATTTTATTTTTTTAGATTATTTTTTGTTCCACCCTTTGGTCTTCCTTTTGGAGTGGTGTAACAATCTAATATTGATTTTCAAATTTCAAACTCTTGTGCTTGTAAAAATTCTCTCATCCTTATGCTCCAATGAGAAAAGTTTGATCAATTGAACAATGGAACTCCATATGTAAAGTAAAATTCTTGAATATCCATTATCTTCCTTCTAGTGGTTAGACTGCTCCTGAAGGAGCTAACTTTGATACCAATTGTTGGAAAATTCACCAATAATGAGGCCGAGGGATGGGGGGTGAATAATTATTCAACAATTTTTATGATTTTTAACTTTAATAAAATCATGTAAACATAAACCATTAACAATTCCATTCATCATCACAAAAAACACACAAAAAACACAATTATTTTTACATGGAAACCCAAACCAGAGAAAACAAAAGAATGTTTTTCTTACATCATGTTAACATTAAATTCATAGAAAGAATCAACTTCCAAGATTCTATAGCACCAAATGGAAGGAGGCACCAACCCCCTTATTTACAATAACCAACCTAAAGGAATCTCCAACTCCCTGTTTTACCAACACCGACTCGAAGGAGGCACCAACGCCCTGGCTTTATGAGCTCCAACTAGAAGGAAGCATCCAGTCCCTAAAGTATAGGAACCTACCAACTAAATGAAGACACAAATCCTCTCAACTTAGAAATAACTCAATAATATCACCAATCCAAGATCTTCATACATATAGTACTTCTAACTTCACCTACATGCTTCATTCCATAGACACTACTTCAAACCCTAGCAAGCCTCATAACATCATTCCCATAATGTAATCACTGGCTGAAACATCCATTCACGAAAATGTACACTAACGGAAACATCCACTCATGACAACATCACAACTTCATAGCAGACTATATGACAACATCACAACCTCAGGAAAATATCACAAATTCATAGCAGAGCATACAAAAACATCACAACTTCATAGTATACCTTGAGAATAAGAAAGACCTTAACAAAATCCATTAGAATTATCGTGCACACCATAAATACACCCCAACACCTTGAGCACACCTCATACTTGATCTCTTCATTGGTTACACTAAAACTGTAAAATTCTATCATGGATTTATAGTAATTCTATCCCCAAAAATTAGCTTAGCTCACCTCAATTTTTTGGCTGGATTGTCGGATGGAAAACCTCATATCTCCTCATCCCCAAGGACTTAGAAGGACTTCAATATACCATTGAAAAGGTCACAAAATAGAATTTATAATCATGTAACTAGTGATTCCATTTGAGTTATTTATGTAGGGTAAAAATTCCCTAAAATATAGGGTATCCAAATTGACCACAAATAATACTTTCAACAACCTCCATCTTGTAGGCCCGTAGGGGTTTGGTCTAGTGGCCAACAGACATATTTTTAAGGCGTTCGTGTTGTTACATAGGTCATAAGTTCAAACCTCGATTTATAAGGAGGTGTGCTTGTGGGCAGTGCGATTTTCCCTAGGGGTTATAAGGTAGCCGACAAGATTTGACCATGTGTCACATGAGTACGATACTGTTGCATTTGTCGATTCCCCTAGTCATAAAAAAATATAAAAATTATATATAAAAAAAAAACAATCTCCATATTGCAATCTTTATCTTGGACATCTGTAGGATTCTTCACTTGACTTTAGGGGCTTATGGACTTGGTTTTAGGTATACTTCAAGGATGTTTGAAGGATCCATTTGTGTACAACTCAAAGTGGGCATGTGGAAACAGCCAAATGTTATATCATCCCATGAGGGCCATGCTTAAAAGCTACGCCATACGTGTATTGTTGGGACATTGAATTGTCATCCATTTTACATACTCTTTCTGTATTTTTAATCCATTTTTTCTTACCCATAACCTCGTATTAATTCTTGTTAATCCATTTTAATGATCATATGAGAGATTTAGAACCAAGGTGATTTCCATTACATTTCCTTAGTATTTCATATGAATTATGGTTAAATATTAGAGAAACAACATATCTTGCATTTATCTTTGAGTTAATTTGGAAACACAATGTTCCATACAGGTTATTGTGCAAAATGTGATATCACCAAAGGATGTATTTTGGTTCCCATTGTTGCAACTCTGCCTGTGTTGCAACTCCTCCAGGGAACCTTGATTCATTGAAACCATGAGTCATGTTGTCACATATTTTCCATTTATGGATTTATGAAACAATAATATTAGTCAAAGAAAATCAAAGATACGGGGATAATTTTGCAATTCCAAGACAAAAGATTAGTATGAGTGGTTAACCAAGAATCTTGGAATTCTTGGGAAAAAGATCTTGGAGTTATTTATTATTTGCTAATTATTAACAAAATGTCTTGGAGTTGTTTATTATTTGTTAATTATTAGCATATATCTTGGAGTTATTTATTGTTTGGTAATTATTGGCAAAGACATTGGAAGTTACTGATTAATTGCTAATTGTTAGCAAGGATCATGGAAACTATTCATTATTTAGGAAATTGTTGTAACCACTATGGATTTATTAAATAAATAAGTGGGTTTATTAAGATATTTGTTATTTCTAGTTTCCGTTAAGTTTATGTATAAAAGAGAGCATTATATCCATTATTCGGGGATGACTCTTGGAGCAATGTCCAAATGACAATCGAATAATTTAGTGAGTTTTTATTTTAATCATAGTTTTATAATTTTAATAGCGTGAATTAATTAATTGATTTTATTTATTTTCTTTGCATAGTTGTAATAGATTTATTTATTTTGATTAGATTAATTAATTTTGTTAAATTATGTTGATATAGAATAATATGAACACTCTATTCTATGGAGATAGGGCCCACTCCAATAGAATAGAGTGTTGTGTATGTTAGATGGTTTCTTTGATTTCTCGTTGTGTAATTTTATGAATTCATGTAGTATTTATTTTATTTTATTATGTAACTAGCTTATTGATTCAATTTTTTCATGTAATTAGATTACTCATGCGGGGTTGTGTTTATTTATGCAATCAAATCTTCATGTCATATTTTATTTATTCATTTGTTTATAATAAATTCATTTTAGGTTAGGTTGCATTCTTTTATGCCATCAATTAAGTTCTTAATGTGATTACTATATTTGTTAGTATGGGTAATGACATGGATCATCTTGGCAAGTAGTTAGTTAATTTCCTTTCAGCATGTGTGATTTATTTTCAGCAAGTGTGGTGTGAATTTTATTTTTTCTAAGAGTAATTTAAAGTTTCAATTATGCAATTAGATTTACTGCACACAACTAGGGTTTCTTCTGGAGACAGTTGTTTCATACTCTGTTAAGAACTAGATATCAATATAGCATAGAAAAACTTCAGAATAAGTACTCAACACCTTGAAAAAGAGAGAAATTTAGATAATAAGCCTCTTCGAGGAGGAAACCTCCTTATGGCCACATAAATGTACGATTCCAAGATGATTCCAAATGAAAGTGTCTCCTTGGTATATATAGGAGACTAGGAGGTATAATTACAACTAATGGAATAAAACCGACATAAATAAAATAACATTACTAATGTAATATGCCCCAATTAAGGGGTAATGAGCCAATATTATGGCTTAACATGCCCCTCCCCTTGAGAGAAGTATTGTCCACAACGCTTGAGTAAATCTGGATTCTTCTGTATAAGAGACTCATCTTCCCAAGTGGAATCTTCAATCAGTAGTTTCCTCCATTTAATGAGATACTCTGAAATGGATCTATTCCTCAACTGGCAAACTCTTGCGTCAGTGATGGCTTCAGGCTCCAATATGATTTTTCCTTCCTCGTCAAGTTCTGGCAATATAGTTTGAACTGGGATCTTGTCGCCTATAACCTTGTTTAAGCATGAAACATGTAAAACTGGGTGTACTCATGAAGTTGCAGGCAATTGCAATTTGTATGCCATAGTACCAATCTTTTGCAGCACCTTATAAGGGATATAGTACTTTGGTGATAATTTATTATCATTTTTGGCTTGCTTGAGGGACATCTTTTTGTATGGTTGTAGTCTTAAAAACACCCAATCCCCTACTTCAAAAATTATTTCACTACG
>JZKD02S2280633.1:91395-118827 GCA_000966675.3 Picea glauca | reverse complement strand
GATGAGAGAGTGCACAAAAGTGTGTGTACTTGGTCAGTCTATCAAAAATCACCATGATGACACTCTTTCCTTCAGACTTCGGTAACCCTGTGATGAAATCCATGGAAACATCCTCGCAGCGCTGACTTGGGATGGCTAATGGTTGTAAAAGACCTAGGTTCTTAATTGTTTCCACCTTACTTTGTTGGCAAACCAAACATTCTTCCACAAACCTTTGAACATAATTTTTAAGGCCATCCCAAAAAAAACCCTTCTTAATTCTATTGTAGGTTTTCAAACATTCTAAGTACCCTCCTACTGGAGAGGTTTGGAGTTCCAATAATACCTTTTGTTTTATTTGGGAGTTCTTACATAAATGGAGATATTCTTTTGAGATAGGGTTACACAATATTAAGATGGGCCAAGGAATATTAGTTCAACATACTTTTTCATCAATACAAATAGTCACATAATGGAGATATTCTTTTGAGATAGGGTTACCCAAGATTAAGATGGGCAAGGGAATATTATTTCAACACAATTAAATAATACTTTTCCATCGATACAAGTAGTCACATAATGGAGATATTCTTTTGAGATAGGGTTACCCAAGATGGGCGAGGAAATACTAGTTCAACACAAGTAAATAGTACTTTCTCATCAATACAAGTAGTCACATAAGTGGAGATATTCTTTTCATATAGGGTTACCCAAGATTATGATGGACTAGAGAATATTAGTTCAAAACAAGTAAATAATACTTTTTCATCAATACAAGTAATCATATTATTAAGTGAATTTTTATTAATTTCAATTGATATTTTTATACAAATATTTTCATCAATACAAGTACTCACATTATTAAGTGAATTTTTATAATTTTTATAAATTTTAATTGATGTTTTTATATAAGTAGTCACATTATTAAGTGAATTTTTATTAATTTCAATTGATGGTTTTATGGAATGTTATTTAAAATTGGTAATAAATTAAATAAGTTTATTTACAAAATATTAAATAGGTTTCCTATACTAGTTATCTTAATAAAAAATATTTCAATTAAAGAAAATAAAATTTGGAGTGTGGTAATTAAATTATTAAGTTTATACATCTATCTAAGTGTTACAAAACAAAAACAAATCACCATTCATCAATATCACACACTCATCATCCATCCACCACTTTTGGATTCTCTTATTTACATTTGGCATTAAACATGGGTGGGTGCAAGTTAAAAATGGTCTTTCATGATACATTAGTTGCAATGGAAACTTGGATAAACAACAATATGTTAACTTGGAAGGATTATTCAAGGTGTTTTTACAATGAATTTGAATAGGGTGTAAAAATGTAGGAAATTGAATTCATTTTAAGAATATATGATTTTTATTTATCAAATTTGTGAATTACTATGTGAAATTTTTCCAACATTGGTATGTCATTTTTCAAGAAAAATATAATGTATGCCTTGGAGTACCTTAATGATTGCATTTCCTTAAAAAAAAGGTATATTTGTAGAGAACCCATTGTTCTAGTGTGGGGTATTTTTTCAAAATTTATAATATTAATTTCATGTTTTTTAAAAATTATTAAAGTCAATATATCCTTGAAATTACAATGTCTTGGTTAGTGTAGGCCACAAGGGTCTTAACATTATCAAACAATTATTTATTTTTTAGGTTGTAGATCTCAATATTCTTCTAGTGCCCCTTATAACTTTTTTAAAAAATGGTTGAGTTGATAAAAAATTAGAGTAGAAATAAAAGTGATACTCATTTTACAATTATGATATATGTCTAGACATAAGTAGATTTAAAATAGTAAACAATATTAATTTTCTTTGAAATTATATATTTGGAATCAACATAGTCAACTCTATTCGTGTATGTAGTTTCATCAACAATGGATTTCTGTGGCCTATAGAAAAACAAAAAAACATAAAAAATAGAGATATTGAGAGGTATTCATAAAAATTGAGGTTTCAATGTATATCTCGAATCTAAATCTGAAGCAACTAACTCAGCAAACATGTAACCTAGAATTGTCATTCCTGCCCCCAAAACATTTGAAATGGATATAACATGCATGTGCTCCTAAGAATGTGCATGTGCTTTTAAGAATGTGCATGTTTTCTAATAACACACGTGTGTTCTTGGAACATGTGCATAGTCTTATTCCTAAGTTTATAATTCTCTCCCTTTCTCTCTTTCTCCCCCCCTCTCTCCCTCTCTCTCTCTAGCCTTCCCTTTTTCCTTCTCTACTCCCATCCATCTCTCTCACTTTCTCCATCCGTCTCTCTCTCTCTCTCTTGATTGATTTATATGGCCTTAATTTCCACCCTATAGGCCAGAGAGAAATCCATTAGAAGATATAAGCCCTAATACATATTTTTCCTAAGGTTTTACCCCTTCTGGAGAAGTTTTGGAGGCCCTCGCGAGACACCTAGTAAACAATAAACAAGGCCCTCGGTGGACACTAGTGTCTCAAAAGGCGAGGCACTGTCACACTTATAGAATTGAGGAGTTACTAGGTGATAGGAAAGGGATGAGTTGGATATTTATGTCAAGGGAATAGGAACTCACATAATTCAAGTCTATAGTGGCCTCTAGAAGATATAGAAGCCTCTCCCAAACCTCCTCCAAAAGCTATATAACAAAGGCAAGACTTGGGAAAGAGGACGAAGAATTCAAATTTTTATTATGATGTCCACCTATAGAGGTATCCATAATCACAACCAGAATTCAGTGAGCCTAGCCTTACCAAGGAGTTGCAAGGAGAGGGAAGGAGCAAGGAGGTTAGAGGAGGATGCATGTCCATCAAGTTGAGGTATGAATTGACATGTATTCTTTATATTTCCTTAATGGATCAATTGGTTTTCCCCATGAATGTTTGTCTTTGATACATATATATTCATATTTGTTTTATATTGTTATATATCATGTTAGATTCGAGATAGATCTAATATTCTAACACTAGGAGGATAAGTAAATTAGTATTGTTTTTTTTTTGGTGTGTAGGAAGTAGGTTGTAGAAGCTAGAGTTGGAAATTCAGGACCACAGGAGACAAGAATACACTAAGGAAAAATTCCAGGAAAAGATAAGGCATTCAATCATCTCCTTTTGTAATGATATTATTGCTTGTTTCTAGGAGAACCATAAAAAATATAGCCCATTCATGTCTAGGAATGCTAGGCCAATCATAGGGAGATATTACTGATTATGCAGTGAGATCCTTGTGAGAAAAAATACCATATCCTTAATTTACAGCCTATATGCCAGAGAGGAATCCATCAGAAGATAGAATCCCTAATACATATTTTTCCTATGGTTTGACCTCTTCTGGAGGAGTTTTGGAGGGCATCGCGAGACAACTAATAGGCAATAAGCGAGGCCCTTACTGGACACTAGTGGATCAATAACATAGGCACTATCAAACTTTCGATAATTGAGGAGTTATAAGGTAATATGTAAGGGATGAGTTAGATCTTCGTGTCAAGGGACTAGGAACTCACATCATTTGAGTATCTAGTGGCCTATAGAAGATCTAGAAGCCTCTCCCAAACCTCCTCCAAGAGTTATATAACAAAGAAAATCCTTGGGAAAGAGGAGGAATAATTAAGAGTATTTTTATGTTGTCAATTGCAGAGTTATCCATTATCACAACAAAAATTCAGTGAGCCTAACCTAGTCAAGGAGTTGTAAGGAGAGGCAAGGAGCAAGGAGGCTAAAGGAGGATTCATCTTCATCAAGTTGGCGTATGTATTTACATGTATTGTCTATGTTTCATTAATATGTCATTTGTTTTTCCCGATGAATGTTTTTCTTTGATATACAAATATTTATATCTGGTTTATTTTGTTTTATATCGGGTTAGATCCAAGCTATATATGAGATTCTAACAACAAGAGGACACGTAGAATGGTATTGTTTTATTTTTGGTGTCCAGGAAGCAGGTTGTAGAAATTGGAGCTGGAATTTCAGGACTACAACAAGAAGGAATACACTAAGGACAAAATTTAGGAAACGGTAATCCATTCTCTCATATGTTTGTGTAATGATCATATTTCTTGTTTCTAGGAGGACCATAGGAAATATTGTTAAATTATGAGTTTGATTTCTTATGCGGATTAATTCTTTTATTTTCTTCAATACTTTGATTCCATCTTAATACACTTCAACAATACCAAATCATAACCGAATAGCAATAACTAGGTAAATAAGTCAGCATGCACATCAACAACACATATACCTTGGGGAAACCCTATACAAGGAAAAAAACCCCAACAAATGATATTCCTTTATTGCATTAATAATGTAAGATCACTTACAAATATCCACCATGAATGTTCTTCTCTTAAAGAGCTTGTCAAGATGGCTCTGACGTAACAAAGACCTAAGAGACCTTGCTGAAATACACCTCTGATATGTTGCCTCTATTTTTGATATACAACACTGATATGTTGTTGCTAGACGCCTCTGAGATGAAACCTCTATTGTTGATATACAACACTGATATGCTTCTTTTGTATGTTGCATCTTTATCACTGGTATGCTCCTCTATTGCCTCACCCTTAACTTGCATATCAAAATATGTTGAAGAGAGGGTTCAACCTCTACTTATATAGGCTGAAGAGGGGAAGAGAGAGGCTCGAAATAGTAACATGTTTGCATGCTTTAATCATAACTCATCTTCATACTTTAGTTCAAACTTAGAACTAGACTTGAGACTGGTATACTTTAGTTCGAAAATAGAACTAGACTTGAGACTTCATTACAAATCAACATTACACTTTAGTTCAAAAATAGAAATAGACTTAAGGCTTTAGTTGCAACTCAACATTACACTTTAGTTCTAAAATAGAACTAGACTTAAGACTTCATTTACAATTCAACATTACACTTTAGTTCTAAAGTAGAACTAGACTTAAGACTTCAGTTACAACTCAACATTACACTTTAGTTCTAAAATAGAACTGGATTTGAGACTTCAGTTAGAACTTGAATCTTTACAAGGAAATTCGAAATTATATTCATGGTGGATAATGTTACACATGCCAACGCACTAGATCAATACATTTATATCATTTGCAATATTGGAAATATGGTTTATTTCTAGCTCATAGGAATTTTACATTCAACCTAAATTTTGCTAGATGCCTTGACTTTTTCTCATGGCTCACAAGGCTTGACTAGACTCACAGAGGTTGAACGTTCCCCCTAACGTTTTCACTCGTGTGTCTATGCTCACAAAGGTTTTACCTTCCCCCTGAATTTTTCACTAGACTGTTTATGCTCACAGAGGTTGTACGTTCCCGCTGAGTTTTGTATTAGACTCACATAGCATCTCATTCATCCTGACTTTTGGTTTGACTCACATAGGTTGTACATTCCCCTTGTCTTTTGTCAATACCTCACAAGACTGGTTGATTATCCAAATCTCCCTGGCTAGCCTTAGGGTGGCCCATATGACCTCTCATTGGAGAATGACTATCGATGATGCCAAATTTAACACTCCCTCTCAACGAGGAAGTCATTCTCAGCCACACCAAGATTACCTCTCAGTTGCACAAACTGTCTCGAGGTCAGAGGCTTGGTCAGAATATCAGCTACCTACTTGCTTGTGGTTATGTACAGTAACTTTACAGTTTTTCTCTCGACCAAGTCTCAGATGTAGTGGTACCTCATGTCAATATTTTTTTACTTGTCGTAAAATACTGGGGTTTCTGTCAATTTTATGAAACTTTGATTATCACAGTGAACCACTGTCATCTCGAGCTTGTCACCAAACAACTCAGAAACCAATTTTCTGTGCCATACGAATTCCTTGATATCATCACTTTCTGTAATGTAATCATCCTGTATTGTACTCTGTGAAATGGATCCCTGCTTCCGACTTGACCAAGAGATCATAGCCAATCCTAAACTGAAGCAATATCCAGAAGTACTCTTCTGATCCACTGGGCTTCCTGCCCAGTTAGCATCTGCATACCCATGCATAAATAAACCACCATTGGATGTATATCGCATACCATAAGTAATGGTCCATTTGCGATATCTCAATATGTGCTTTGCTGCCACCCGGTGTTTCTGTCTCGGTTCAGTCATGAACTGACTCATTACAATCACTGCATATAATATATCTGGTCTAGTGTGGATCATGTACATCAATGATCCAATCAGTTGCCTATACATGGTGGGATCCACCAAATCTGAACCTATATCAGAATCATGCAGCTACCTCAAGTTGGTAACCATCGGAGTAGACATGGATTTGCAATCCATTATACCAAACCTCTTTAGTACATCGACTGTGTATTTTCCTTGTGCCCGAAATATCTCGCCCTGTCTTTTCCACACTTCCAATCCTAGGAAGTAATGCATCAAGCCTAACTCTTTCATCTTGAATTCTAAGGTTAGCTCCCTCTTACACCAGGCTATTATCCCTTCGTATCCTGTTAGAAAGAGATCATCAACATACAAGATTAGTATAACAGGTTGGTTACCTCTTACCTTGAAGTATAAATTTGCATCAACATCACTTTTATGAAAGCCTAGGCTTTTAAGAAAGCCATCAAACCTGTCATAGCAAACTCTGGGAGCTTGCTTAAGACCATACAATGCCTTCCTTATCTTGCATACATGAGTGACTTTGTTATGAAATACAAAAACATCCAGTTGTTCCACAAAGACCTCCTATTCAGTCTTTCCATTCAAGAATGTTGCTTTTACATCCATATGATGTAGCTTCCAACCAAGACTGGGAGATAAAGTAATAATAGTTCTAATGGAGGTATACTTGGATACAGGGGAAAAAGTCTCTTCATAGTCAATTCCTTCTTTTTGAGTGAAGCCTCTAGATACAAATATTTCTTTGAAATTTTCCACACTTCCATCAGATGCATGTTCGATCCTATAGATCCATTTAGGAGAAACCATTGATTTGTCTTTTGGCCTTGGCACAATGTCCCAAACATTGTTATTTATAATAGACCTATATTCCTTAAGCCTGGAATCCTTCCATACTTGTAATTTATCTTCTTCTTCAAATGAAAAATGTTCAGAATCACTAAGGACATAGCCTCCAAACCTATGAGGCCTCTTCCTTTCCCTGGAAGTTCCTTTGGCGGAAGCTATCCTTTCTGCTTCCTGTACTATTTCTTTAAGCCACATTGGATTCCTTTTGGTTAGAGGTTTTTCAAGAGTTATTTCTAACACTTCAGTAGGTTCTAGGGGCTCATTACTTGTCCCTTCATGAGGTTCCTCCCTCTGATCATATGACCCTTCATTTTCATAAGAGGGTGAAGCTGGTTGAACTGCTTCTGATTCCTGCTGAAGTTCTATGGATTTCTTAAATGGGGATTCCTCATGGAATTTCACATCTCTGCTTACCTCTATTTTCCTCTGTCCTGGTACATAAATCCTATAAGCCTTGTATTTCTCATTGTACCACACAAAAACCCCTTTCTTGCCTGAGGGTTCCATCTTTGTCCTCTTTTCCTTAGGGACATGAATATACACAGGACACCCAAATATCCTTAGATTCCCTACTTCTGGTTTGATCCCTAGGAATACGTCTTTAGGAGTTTGTTCCTTTAAGATAACATGTGGACACCTGTTTTGAATATACATGGTAGTGGAGGTAGCTTGTACCCATAAAGAATTTGGCAGATCCTGGTCAAACATCATTGCTTTCACTGCCTCACAAATTGTCCTATTTTTCCTATAGGCAACTCCATTTTATTGAGGGTTATATGGAATGGTCAATTGTCTCTTGATTCCTGCTGACTTGCATAAATACTCAAATTGGTGAGATTCAAACTCTCCTCCATTGTCTGTTCTAAAGATTCTGATGTGTTTCCCTGACCGATTTTCAATAAAGGCTTTATAGTCTTTGAATTTATCAAATGTTTCACTTTTATCTTTAAGTAAATATATCCAACATTTTCTTGAGTAATCATCAATAAAAATGACATAATACAAACAACCATTGAGTGAGGGAGATGACATGGGACCACATACATCAAAATGAACAAGGTTCAAAGATGCCTTGAGCTCTGTTGTTACTACTAGGAAATGTTTTCTTTATATTTTTACCTAGCATGCATCCCTTACAAATTTCATTTTTACTAAGAGAAATAGAGGGCATGCCACATACCATGTTCTATAGATCTGGAAGAGCTTTGTAATGAATATGTCCAATTCTTCTGTGCCACAACTCGGTGGAGCTAGTCGCATCCTGAACCAATGCTTGAACTCACTGTCTTGACACGATATACAATCCTCCACTGCGAGTTCCAATGGGTTTTGTTGTACTTAAGTGGCTACCTTTAGCCCATAGTAGTGCCTTCCTGTCCTTGAAGATCACCCAATATCCCTTGTCCTTAAGGATTGCAACTGATAATAGATTCTTCTTGAGACTTGGAACATATAATACTTCAACAACATGAAGTCTAGCCTCAGATTCCAATCTGAAGGAGAAAGAGCCTACTCCCTCTATCTTGTGACATTTTTCATCCCCAAGCTAAACCTTCTCTGCAAAATATTTTGTCTCTAAATTTGAGAGGATCTCCTTCTTCGTTGTCATGTGCTTTGATGCACCACTATCTACTAACCAAGTTTTTGGCCCCGTAAAAACTGAACTGGATAAGGTAGAAACCAAGTAATATTCTTTTATGTTTTCTTTCTCATTAGAAGGACTTTCCTTATTTATTTTGGATTCATCATCCTCAAAAGTTGAGGCATGATGTTTCATTTTCCTAGGATATTTCTTTCTAAACCAACAATCTTTAGAAAAATGACCCAACTTATTACAACTAAAGCATTTTATCTTAGATGTATCAATATTCTTTCCTTTGAATGTACCTTTGGTTTTTGGCTTCCTCTGAGAGCCTTTCTGCAAAGTTGAGTTCTCTATCAATATGACCCAACTTATTACAACTAAAGCATTTTATATTAGATGTATCAATATTCTTGCCTTTGAATGTACCTTCGGTTTTTGGCTTCCTCTGAGAGCCTTTCTGCAAAGTTGAGTGCCTTTCTTCTTTCCCTTGAATCTTGATGCTAAAGTTGAGTTCTCTTCTTTGTTGGCTTGTTCCTGGTAGCTGTGTGACTCTCCTCCTGGAGGAAATCATGCCATAACCTCTCAAACATGGGTTGAATCTCTCTCCGACTTACACTGGATAAGAAGGTCTCCCATGAAGAAGAAAGACCGCCAAAAATGACCTGCACTAAATCATCATTGTCCATGGTCACCCCTGTGACCAAAATATGATCTCTTATCTGGGCTATCCTGGAATAGAAATATTCCACTGATTCACCTTTCTCCATCTTCAAATACTTAAGCTCATGCTTAAGTGTCCTCTTTTGACTTGGAGCTTGTTTCTCATACATATTCACCAAGGTATCCACACGGTCCTTGGAAGTCATTAACGAAGTCATTGCATGCATTATACTATATTTGACTGAGTCAAAGATGATTTGCTTGGCCTTTGCTTGACTCTTTCTGAAGGCCTCTCTTCCTGCATTATTCATGGTTTTCTCCACCACTTTGATCACATATTGTTAATGTTTAAGCCATTATTATAGATGTTTACATTTCATTAGATAACAATAGCATAATCTAAGATCATTGAGAAATACACAATAACAAGAGACACAACATTTATTCTGGGAAACCCTCTAGGGGAAGAAAACCCAGCAAAACTTCCTTAATATAGATAGCCAATACAATGCTAAGAGATCTCTTATGCTAATATAGAAAGTCCTCTCCTATATATGTACCACTCTCTCTCTCTCTCCTTTGTCGGTAATAGTTCAGAACTTGTCTCTCAAACTGAGTAAGTTAGTTGTGTCTAAGTGAGGTGCTAGCCTTCTTTATTTATACAAGTCTAGCACATGTGAAGTGTCTCTTCATTGGTAGGGCCGACTTCTCAAACTAGGTGGGTAAACCCACCTTTATTATATTTCTGGGCTTCTTTAATATTTGTTGGGGCTAACTTCGTATTCTTCCTATTACAATTGTCTTTTGACCAATCCACAAAAGGGGATTTGGTCCTATTACAATAACCGACATGATCAATCCACAATGGGGATTGATCCTATGAATAATATATCAAAAATAATAAGAATACTCTTTGCAGTTACATTATTTCAACACTCCCCCTTAACAAGAAGGGTATTCTTTAGTAGCATAATGTGAGAGAGAGAGGATAGCATCATCAACAACATCAAGTGGGAGGACAACATCATCAATATCATCTTGGCTAGCATCTCTATAAATCATCGGAAGTTTTCTTCATTGACAACATCATCATTCTCAAGGAATGCCATCATCATCTGCATCAATATGTATTAGTATAGAAACTGATACATCATCATCATCATAGCACAAGGGTGGCTCATCATAATACAAGATTGGATTTACATCACAACTGTCAAGTTGGAAGCTCAATACTTGTCTCATCTCATTGTCTTGCTTTATGTCACAACACTCAAGTTGGAAGCAAGATACTAGACTAGATTTACGTCACAACTATCAAGTTGGAAGCACAATACTAGCCTCATCTCATCATCTTGCTTTACATCACAACACTCAACCTAGAAGCAAGATACTCATCCTACTTTACGTCACAACCATAAGGTCGGCACTAAGATACTAGACTAGCTTTACGTCACAGCTATCTAGCTGGAAGCTTAGTGCTAGTCTCATCATATCATATTGCTTTACGTTAGAACCATCAGGTCAGAAGCAAGGTACACATCCTGCTTTACACCACAACCATCAAGTCAAAAGCAAAGAACTAGACTTACTTTACGTCTCAGCTATAAAGTCGGAAGCATAGTACTAGTCACACATCATCTTGCTTTATGTCTGACAACTAGGTCAAAAGCAAGGAACATCTCATCTTTCTTTACATCTGACAGCTACGTCAGAAGCAAGGAACATCTCATCTTGATTTACGTCTGACAACTAGGTCAGAAGCAAGGAACATCTCATCTTGCTTTACGTCTGACAACTGGGTCAGAAGCAAGGAACATCTCATCTTTCTTTATGTCTAACAACTAGTTTAGAAGCAAGGAACACATCTCATCTTGCTTTATGTCTGAAAACTGGGTCAGAAGCAAGGAACACATCACATCTTGCTTTACATATGACTTCTAGGTCAAAAGCAAGGAACATCACATCTTGCTTTATGTCTGACAACAAGGTCAGAAGCAAGGAACATCACATATACTCCCCCTTTCGAGGAAGGTCCTTTCAGACTATGCTAAGATTATGTCGGAAGTACTCAAACTTTACACGAGATAGAGGCTTGGTCAACACGTCAACAACCTATTCATCCATGCTAATGTATTGGAGCTTCAAGGCTCCTCTCTGTACCATGTCGCGGATGTAATGATAGTGGATCTCTATGTGCTTTGACCTATCGTGGAATACAAGATTCTCTGTCATCTTTATGCAGCTCTTCTTGTCACATAGAATCAAGGTTTCTCTCATCTCTAAATTAAATAGGTCGGTCAACAACTTTCGAATCCATATAGCTTCGCAGCTAGCAGAACATGCGGCAATGTATTCTTCTTCCGATATGCTGAGAGAAATGCTAGATTTCTTCCTACTCTTCCATGAGATCATGGACGATCCCAAACCAAAAAAACATCCTGAAGTGATTTTCCCATCAGAAACACTTCTTGCCCAATCTGCATCAGTATATCCACTCAATGTGAAATCATGATCTCCATCATAGCTAAGACCATAATCTATTGTACCTTTAAGGTACCTCATCACATGTTTTGCAGCCACTAGGTGAACACATTTGGGTTCTACTAGAAACCGACTCAAGGTGTTCACGACAGTGAAAAAAACAAATGTTTGGTCTAGTGCTTGTCAGGTACCTCAACGATCCAATAATCTGTCTGTACAGTGTGGCATCAATCAAATCTGACGATGTATTGACCAACAGCTTTAGCTTCACTTCCATGGGTGTATTCATGGGTTTACATTCCAGCATGTCGAATCTCTTTAAGATTTCGACCGTGTACTTCCCTTGGTTAAGGAAGATCCTCCTAGGACTCTGCCATACCTCAATACCTAAGAAGTAATGCATTAGGCCAAGGTCTTTCATTTCAAATTCTAAGGCAAGTGTCCTTTTACATTTAGTGATGAGCTTTTCTTCTCCAATTAAGAATAAGTCATGCACATATAGAAGTAAGATTATTGGCTCATTATTCATAATTTTGAAGTATAGATTTGAGTCTTCTTTACTCTTGGTAAAGCCTAAGCTTGTCAAGAAATTGTCTATACGACCATACCAAGATCTAGGATCTTGCTTCAATCTGTATAAGGTTTTCTTCAATCTACAGACATGAGACTTCATGTCTTCAACCTCAAATCCTTGAGGTTTCTCTTTATACACTTCCTCTTCGATGACACTATTTAGGAAAGATGTCTTCACATCCATCTGGTGCAGCTTCCACTTCATATTAGTTGCAAGAGCTATGATGGTCCTGATCGAAGTGTATCTGGCCACAGGAGGGAATGTCTCTTCATATTCAATGCCTTCTTTCTGGGAAAATCTACGAGTGACGAATATTTCTTTATACTTCTCAATACTTCCATCAACAACATGTTTTATTTTGAAGAGCCATCTAGAGGATACCACATCTTTATTCTTTGGTGTGGGAACTATTTCCCATACTTCGTTCTTCATTATGGATTGGTATTCCTCTGTCATGGAATCTGCCCATTATTTTCTCTGAATGACTTCTTCAAAGAAGGTAGGCTCCTCTTCTAGGATATCAGACATCAAAGTCGTATAACTGGAGAATGAATTTGGTCTTTTCACCTATCTTGTAGTTCCTTTGGGAACACCATATTTCTCTCCATCTTGAATAATCTCTCTAGCCCAAGCTGGCTTTCTTTTATGGAGGATCATCATCTGAGGAGGTTCTTGCACTTATACTATATCATGGTCTTCTAGAAGTTCCTCATCAGGGGAAGTTATGAATTCCCTTACTGGTTTTGCATCTCTGGGAACCTCCCTCATTGTAGTATTGGGGATTACGGGTTCCTCTTCATATACCTCTTCAAGCTGGCACAGTTTAGATTTCTTGAGCGTTGCATATTCATAAAAGGTCACATCCCCACTAATCTCAATGTGGTGTTGACTTGGTATATATATTTTGAAGGCTTTGGAGACCTCACAATATCCCACAAATATTCCCTTCTTTCCTGAAGGGTCCAGCTTGTTTCTCTTTTCTTTAGGTATATGAATAAACACTGGACAACCAAATATTTTGAGATGGCTTACCTCTGGCTTCTTTCCAGTGAACATCTCTTCCGGTGTCTTGATCCCAAGTGTACTATGGGGTAATCGGTTCTGTACATAAACAACTGCCATTGCTACTTCTGCCAATAAGCACATAGGAAGATCTTGATCATGGATCATAGTCTTCACAGCTTCTAGTATGGTTTTGTACTTCTATTCAGCTACACCGTTTTGTTGAGGATTATAGGGAGTAGTGAGTTCCCTCTTGATCCCAACGTCTTTGCAGAAGTTCACAAACTCTTTTGAGGTTTATTCTCCTCCATTATTTGACCTGAGTATCTTAATCTTCTTTTTAGAAAGGTTCTTTATCAAGGCTTTGAATTCCTTGAACTTATTGAACACTTCATCTTTAGTCTTTAAGAAATATATTGAGGTCTTTATGAGAATAATCATCAATGAATGATACATAGTATACATACCCATTAATGGAGGATGATGGCATTATGCCACATACATCTAAATGAATGAGTTCTAGGGATCCTTTTGCCTTGTTGTCCCTCTTCGAAAATAGGTTCTTGATGTTCTTCCCTTGTGCACATCCATTGCATACACCTTCATGGTCACCTTTGAGTTTTGGTAAACCTGTGACTGCTTTTCATATGTATGGTAGTGCCTTGTAGTTGATTTGAGCTAATATTCTATGCCAAGATTCTTCAATGGCATGGGTCATGGCAGTTTCTGAGTGACCCTTTAGCTCATGCAAGTCACCTTCTTCTCTTCTAATGATGATTGCTTCATTTATGGTCTCTTATTTAGCACATTGCCTTTTGCAACCTTTACTATATCTTCCTTAGGGTTATTACATGTGACCTGGAGCAAGGTCAACAAAACAACAAGCAAGAACAATATCCCTCTGATAATATAAAGCAATAGCACGAACAATCATCACAGTAGCTCCTTTAGAGCTATCACTTAAAATTTATCTAAACCAAAGATTAAAGGTAAGGAATACAATATGAAATGAGGTCAACACTCTCATAGTGTTGTGACCAAGCATTCTTCCATGGCAACCTGGAACTAACACACGAGGTTTCTCCTAGAGGAGGTGTTAGTTTTATCAGGAAAAGTATTTACCTCTATATGCTCACATGCTATCAAGTATAATACTTTACAAAGACTGCTATCTCAACTATAGTCATCAACTTGTCATGTGTACCTTTGAATCTTCTCAACGTGATTTACTCAAAACTCGAGCCTTGTCTTCAGGAATGAGTGCTTTCTTTTATTCCAAGTCTACTTCATTCAAGATGATGAGTGATTTCTACATCCTGTCTGTTATTCTAAGACAATGCGCTATCTTGACAGAAGGTTAGTTTAGAGGATAAGCTTTATGATCAACTTTCAATCCTTCTAATAATTTGATCATAGTTTCAACATGCAACACCAATTAAAATAATGTCATGAAAAATAGATGCATATCAGAATAATCACACCTGGGTTGCATCATTTCTCTGAATGTGTTGGATCTTAAGACCCTTCTGGATATATGGCAAGAGATCCCTTCTCCTGCAAATGCTCTTTAAAGTTTAACTATTAAACACATGTGAGTACATACCTCTGATATCATTTGCAGGTGGTGGCACCATCTGGCAGCAACAGTAATGATTACCAACTCTTTAAAAACTTCAAGGGTGACTGCCACTGGTAGTACGGCTGCTACTGCAACTGGTACTACAACTGCAACTAGTTTTGAGACAACAACTGCAACTGCAACTTAGGGTTTTATGAGGAAACCCTAATTTTTCAAGATTCGAATTTTGAAATTTTGATCCAGGGAATAGATGCACTGGGCTGAGCCGAGTTAGCTGGTGTAGCCAGATTTATGAAAATCCAACTTTTACCCCCTCAAACTTGATTTGTGGATTTCTGGAAGGGTGCTTCTGGTTTTCTAGTACTTCTGGTACTCTGGTACTTCTGGTACTTCTGGTACTCTAGTTTTCTAGTTTTTTGGTACTTTTTCAAACTAGGGTTTCACTTTATGAAAGATCTAGCCACTGAAAAGGTGCACTGATGATGCCAAATTGATCCTTAGGGGAGGGTGCAACTTTGTAGATAGTTTTAGGGCTGAAAAGATTCACTTTTGGAAAACCCTAATTTGCAGGTATGACAACAATGATGTTTTTCTCTTGCGAAAGGTGCTTCCTTCATCTTGGCTCTGATACCATGTTAATGTTTAAGCCATTATTATAGATGATTTCATTTCATTAGATAACAATAGCATAATCCAAGATCACTAAGAAATACACAATCAAAAGAGACACAACATTTATCTTGGGAAACCCTCCAGGGAAACAAAACCCGACAAAACATCCTTAATATAGATAGCCAATACAATGCCAAGAGATCTCTTATGATAATACATAAGGTCCTCTCCTAGATATGAGCCACTCTCTCTCTCCTTTGTCGGTAATAGTTCAAAACTTGTCTCTCAAACTGAGCAAGTTAGTTGTGTCTAAGTGAGGCACTAGCCTCCTTTATTTATACAGGTCTAGCACGCGTGAAGTGTCTCTTCACTGGTAGGGACGACTTCTCAAACTGGGTGGGTAAACCCACCTTTATTATATTTTTGGGCTTCTTTAATATCTGTTGGGGCCCACTTCTTATTCTTCTTATTACAATTGTCTTTTGACCAATCCGCAAAAGGGTATTTGGTCCTATTACAATAACCAACATGATCAATCCACAATGGGGATTGATCCTATGAATAATATATCAATAATAATAAGAATACCCTTTGGAGTTACATTATTTCAACACATACTACTCAAGATCATGCTCCTGCAAGATATTTGTTATCCAGAGTTTCCATAGATTGAAGTTGGTAGCTCCTTCGAGCCTATCCTCAGCTCTGACTGAGATGGAGGATGCCATGGACCTCACACTAGAAAATTAATCAAGCAAGCTTGGTTCTATGTGTACATGTTTTTGTACTTCAACACGTTTAACACACCCTAAGCTCTGAGACCATGTTAAATTATGAGCTTGATTTCTTATGCGTATTAATTCTTTTATTTTCTTCAATACTTTGATTCTAGCTTAATACACTTCAACAACACCAAATCATAATTGAATAGCAATAACTAGGTAGATATGTAAGCATGCACATCAACAACACATATACCACGGGGAAACACTGTATAGGGAGAAAAACCCCATAAACAATATTCCTTTATTGCATTAATAATGTAAGATCACTTACAAATATCGACCATGAATGTTCTTCTCTTAAATAGCTTGCCAAGATGACTCTAACCTCACAAAGACCTAAGAGACCTTGCTAAAATACACCTCTGATATGTTTCCTCTATTGTTGATATACAACACTGATATGATGCTCATATATGCCTCTAATATGAAACCTCTATTGCTGATATACAACACTGATATGCTTCTTTGGTATACTGCATCTTTATCATTGATATGCTCCCCTATTGCTTCACACTTAACTTGCATATCAAAATATGTTGAAGAGACGGTTCAACCTCTTCTTATATAGGTTGAAGAAAGGAAGAGGAGTGGCTTGAAATAGTAACATGTTTGCATGCTTTAATCATAACTTAGCATCATACTTTAGTTCTAACTTGGAATTAAACTTGAGACTGGTATACTTTAGCTCGAAAATAGAACTAGACTTGAGACTTCAGTTACAACTCAACATTACACTTTAGTTAGAAAATAGAACTAGACTTAAGAGTTCAGTTGCAACTCAACATTACACTTTAGTTCTAAAATAGAACTAGACTTAAGACTTCAATTACAACTCAGCATTACACTTTAGTTCTAAAATAGAACTAGACTTACGACTTTAGTTACAACTCAGCATTACACTTTAGTTCTAAAATAGAACTAGACTTCAGACTTCAGTTACAACTCGACTCTTTACAAGGCAATTCAAAATTATCTGCATGATGGATAATGTTACAGGTGCTAACACACTATATCAATACATTTATATCATTTTCAATATTTGGAATATCGTTTGTTTCTAGCTCATAGGAATTTTACATTCAACCTAACTTTTGCTAGATGCCTTGACTTTTTCTCATGGCTCACAAGGCTTGACTAGGCTCGCAAAGGTTGTATGTTCCCCCTGACTTTTGCACTAGTCTTTCTATGCTCATAGAGGTTGTACATTCCCCCTGAATTTTGCACTAGACTGTCTATGCTCACAGAGGTTGTACATCCCCCCTGGATTTTGTGTTAAACTCACATAGCATCTCGTTCGTCATGACTTTTGGTTTGAATCACATAGTTTATATGTTCCCCCTGACTTTTTTCAATACCTCACAAGACTGGTTGATTCTCCAAATCTCCCTGGCTAGCCTCAGGGTGGCCCATATGGCCTCTCATTGGAGAATGGTCGTCGATGCTGCCAAATTAAAAAAAATATATCCCATTATTGTATAGAATTTCTAAGCCAATCCTAGGGAGATTTTACTAATCATTCAATGTTATAGTTCTATGAGTAAAAATCCAATAATGGATTAGAGACTGCACTGGGGAAAAATTCTTCCCTATTTCAGTCTCTTTTCCTACTTGTTCCTCTAGCTTTGTGATTTTCATTCGAGTCTTCTTCTGTTTCAGTCATCCAAGGGTTTAGATATGGTAGATCTGATAGGTCTAATACATATCTGTAAGGTCTTCAAAAGATCAATCTTTTCTAGAAAGGGAAATTTTGCAGGCCCTCTCTTATTGAGTTGTAATTGTATCGTGAGGCCTCCTCTCTTGTTTGTAGGCCTATGTCCCACAAGGCCCTATAAAAACTGCAATTTTATAGATCCAAACCATAGCCTTTAGTTTTAGGTATTTCCTCTGATCCAGAGTGTTCTGCAGTGGTATTTCATTACTTGGTTTGATCTCTATTTAAAGATTTTATTTTGACATAAATTTGTTTTAAAAGTTTACTTGAGTTCATTTGGTTTGATTGTTTGTGACTTCTTGGATAGTTTCCTTTTCGGTCTGATATTTCTAGTGAAGTTGGGGTGAGAATCCAATAGACACAACAACAAAACATACCATTATTTCTTAGAACAACGTCATAATTTAGTGTTTTTGAGTGTATGAATTGGGCTCAATAGCCGGTGCAAAAACCAGTGCCAAATGGTGTGTTCAGTTGGGCGCCAGAATTAGTGGCTAGAATTGCAACGTCCAATTTTTCTTCCTTATGTACTTCTATTTTTTATCCCAATCATGCTTCATGTTTTTCTTCATGAATAGCGTCGAAAATAGCTTCTAGTTTAGCATCCTAATTTACGCCACACTTTTCTTCCATTATTGCATCTTTTTTTTCTTCTAAAATGGCTTCCAAGATTGCATCTTTTGTTGCTTCGAAATTTGCTTACATTTTTACTTCTTTGTTTGCTACCTAAATTGCTTCTTTGTTTCTTCCTAGGTAGCGCCAAGTTTTTTTTCCAAGTTTTCTTCTAGTTTATCTTCTATTGTTGCTTCCTTTTTTGCTTCAAAAAATAATTCTTTTTTTTTCTTTTGAAGTGCAACTAGGTTTTTCTCCTTAATTGGCATTGAATTTTGCTTCTAGAATTGCTTCCTTGTTAGCTCCATGGTTTTCTTCATTTTAGTTCCAATGTTTTCTTCCTTTTTAGCACCCATCTTTGCTTTTTTTTTTTATGTCCAGGGTTTTCTTCCTTTTAGTGTTTGGATTTGCTTCTTAATTAGCATCCAGTTTTACTTATTGATAAGCAACCAATTTAACTTCGTACTTAGATCCAGAAATATCTCCAAGAATGGCTTCCAATTTAATGTCAATTTTTACTTCCATTTTAGAGCCACATTTTGTTTCGATTTTAACAACTCATGTTGTTTCCTTTATAGCTTCCATACATGAATTTAATATTTTTTATTTCAGTTTAATTAATTGAATATATCATGACTCTGAAAAAACTTATATTATTATAAGTCATATTTCATTTGATGAATTTTATAGGATAGACTTTATAAATATTTTTTAGGGAAACATAAATACATACAAACTAACAACATCATTATACTTATTAAATATCCATCCAAATAAAATATACAACACATAGTATATATAAAATAACAAGATAATGATTATAACATGATGATCATCTAGAATTAAAACAAGCGAGTCAAATATACCAATATTAGATAAGTATCATGTCAAATAACTTATACTTAAAAAAAAACAAATATCTCATTTGAAATGTATATCATAACATTTTTGGAGAGCTTAAAAAAACAGATATCACATTTCAAATTTATTTCATTTCATTTGTTAGTATCCATATATTAAATTTTCAAATTTTCTCCTTGTTCCAGGAATGGGGTTATTCCCATAGCACCGAGAAGTATCGTTCTTGAGCACCGGTATCGTATATTCCAGAAATAGTATCGAGCTTCTAACTTTCCTTGTTGGAAGGAGGTATAATAAGGGTGGAAATCCTTATTCTATTCACCTTTGAAATAGTGCTATGATGCCTTGATCGAGACTTCACGATTATTTTAAAGTTCTTGGCTGGGAGCCAATCTCCAACACCTATAATCAAACACAACAAAGGTTAGCCACAACATTACCCAACATTAGATCCATTAAGATCTAGTGTTGGTTTAGATGGTTATGGTTTTTTTATCATGTTGTTCATGGTTCTAATTATATCAAAGGAGCTTGCATCCATGATACAACCTTCAACTCCTTCAACTATAGAGATATGTGTTTCTAGTGTTTTGGAATCCTTTCTAAACACAAGGGAAGCATTGGACAAGTATCGAGTTATGTCTCATTTCTAGGAGGTTTTCAAATACAAAGAGTAGCTATTGGATTGTGGCATATTGTCTGCATCACTGTAACGGGAGATTTCTATGCCTTTGCTGGAAATCAGTTTGGTCAACTTGGCACAGGAGGAGACCAAGTTGAGATGTTTCGAAAACTTCTAATATGAGGTATAAAATTCATATTCGATATAGATAAAAAGCATGTAAACAAACTAATGGAACCAATACTTCAGGTTGATGTGGTCTTAGAGGTTGTTGAAATCAGAAGTATGTGGTGTCAGAGTGTTTGACATTTGGTTTCAAGTCCTCCAGCATCTATGGTTGCTTGTCCTCACTTAAACAAAACAGGTTAAAAAGTTGGTCAAGTTGTTTAAAATGGTACCACCTTAGAAATCTAATGGTCCATGAGACAATTGGCCAGGGAGACCTTCTAGGGTGGCAAGAGAGCCCAGACATGTACCATTTGTCGATCAGGTTCCCCAAGTTCCATTATATCGACCTGACACAGTATTGCCTCAACGTGCACCATATGTTGATGCTTATGATTTGCAAGCATCAAATCCTTATGTCTCTGTGTATCAAAGGAAGGCTCTACCGCCTTCAGATCCATTGCCTGTGAGAAAAGGGCTGGTATCAGATTTTGATTATCATGGTGTGGATCCAGGGCTTGAATATTTACACCATCAGAGAATAAGAGAGCATATTTACCTTTATGAGATCAATAGGACACATGTGCCCAGAGAAGTTGATTACGGTGAAGCTGCACTATGTAGAGCTGACTTTACATCTCCACTCGGGCGTTCATATTCTTCATTAATTGGGTCATCTTCACTGTATTGATACTGATTGAAATTTTATGATTTCTGGATGATTTGTTTGCTTAAAATTTTGAATTGTTAATATTTGGAGACTGGAATTATAAGGATCTTGATAGTACATTGCCAGGCATAGCTAGATAATTAGATAGATTCAGGATTTATAGGATGAGGCACAACATCAGAGATTAAATTTTATCCACATCTCCAACGCTAATTTTTCTATCTTTAGTCTAGACAATGGGGAACCTTATTCGAATCCTATATTCATATTTTCTAGCATTCAAATATTCCCCTGTAGATTTTGAGGAATTTCTTCAAGTTTTAAGCAACCAGACTTCTTAAAATCCAAGCTAGAAATCTTTTAGTTCCAGATATGGTGGCAAGCACATTTACTAAATGATCTCATTAATTAATGCAAAAGACATGTCATACCTCTAGCAATCTATTTGGTTGAGCCAAATTTGCCAAGAAAACCTGATTAAATCTCTTTTGTTAGGTTTTGACCTAATTTTTAGGTCATGTAGATGTCCAAGTGTTGTTGTTATAGAATATCTGATGGAGGAACAACAGACACATCACTATATTTTGATTTAGGTAAGATATATTTTGTAAATATTGAAGGAAGAAAGGCCTTCGACTTAATGGCTTGACTTTGTTAACATATCCCTACTTCTCAGTTTTACAATCATCCCTAATTGAGATTTCCTAGGTAAACTAGATTATGGAATTGGTGAGTCATTAAACCCAAAAAGATGAGCAAGTGTGAGATCTGATGTTATATAAGGGATCTTGTGATATGTAAGTGGGGAGGCCCTAGAGGGTTCAAGAGAGACCAAGGAATGCAGAACTGAGACTCCTTTTCATGATTGTAAAGAAACATTTTTTTCATTTTACACTAAATGCTACAACGCTTTTGATGAGCAGACTTTCCCCTATAATCTATTTCTTTTTTTTCTTACTTGCAAAACCTATTATCTTTGCAATGCATTGAAATTATCTTGTTATGTTGATAAGACAATGAAGATTTCACTGATTTCTTTCTCATTCCAAGACTTGTTTTTAAGTACCTTATTATCTGTTTTTGAATGACATTTAGGATCAGGAATCTTCATGTGTGGGTGAACAGATTGGGCACTTGCATACTTCTTTATTCTTATGATTTTATCTACTTTTTAAAATTTGATACCATTGACTAAGTGAGTGTGATCGAAACTTATTTAAAATCAGGAAATTGGTATTATATTTCTTCATTTACTGCTGAAACCTCTAACCTTTCAAAAAACCATATACATTTATCCATAAAAACCATTGAAACAACTAAGATGTGCTAGGCTTGACCCTATAGTAGTCTAGGGGAAACTTCTAGCACTAACATCTTTTGGCGTCATTGTCGGGGATGAAGTAGTGAAGAAATATTCCTTGGGAGAATGACAATGATTAGATCCTCTTCTTGATGGTGAACAAGAAGAGGACATGTGCTTGACCGCAAATCTTTCACCATGGCGAATCCACTATCTAAAGATTAATAGGTGACTCTACTGGATCCAAGCATGGAATCCATTTTGGCTCAAAGGTTTTCTTTCTGTGGTTTTTCAAATATCATTGGTTTTCCAAACCCAATTATTAGCAAAGATAAATGGGAAGGTACCCTTCCTACATTTAAAGGTGAATATTGGGAGGTCCCGGCTGAGCATCTGTGATATTTTCATGAGTTTTGTCATGAATGTCTGATTGTGCATGAGGATGTCAAGATCAAGATTTTCAGATACTCATTGAAGGGAGCATCTCTCGACTAGTGCAAATCTCTTCCAGCCTCAAGTATTAACTTGTTGGCAACTTTTCATGATGCTTAAAATATATTTTATAAAGGAAAATTTTTAGCTGAAAGCCTTTTTGAAAATTGTTGTGATATATTTGAGAAGCATATTCAGTAGAAAGTAGAGTTTTCCTCTGTTTGCAAGGATGAAAATCATGTTGTTAAGGAAGATATTAAAGATACCATTAATGATAGGAAAGATGATTGCATAGTTGTAGATTCATTTGATCTTGTTCTTGATGCACCTGCAATTTTTTATTTGAATGGAAAAGCTCATGTTTATGATGAGTATAAGGAACAAGTGCTTCTTCAACATATTGTTGTTGATGAACCTGATAAGCATAACATAATTGAGGAAGGTTATCTGCAGCCTGCTATATTTATGGTGACACAAGCTAATCAACATATTTATGAAAACATTCTTCCCATTAGTCATGAACAGTCAGAACCAGATTATGGCAGCCATACATTAAAAGTTGAAGAAAACATCGAGAAGCAAGCAAAGGTAACCATGTTTGGTTATCCATCTACTTCTTTATTCTATGATCCGATAACTATGTATATGGAGTCATGCTTCTCAGAAGTTTTCATCCTTGCAAAGTTTTAGATCAAAGAAGATGGTGGTTGTAAGTATGTGTTACAAGTTAAAATTTTGTTACATACAATGAAGTTTTCTTTGATCTTATTCTGCATGCAATGAGCTTTTACAGTCAGCTGGATGTTATCATGGTTTCATTGGAAACATGGTTTCACTTGATCAAGTGATGATATAATTGGTTAGAAGTAGGTTAGGAAATAAGATCTCTTCTTGAGCATTTTTTTTTTCACTTGGATTAGTGTAATCAGATTTGCAGAGACTTTGTTTTCAACGTTTTTTTAAAGTTTGAATAAGTTGTAGAGGTTTGGGGCCAGAATTAAAATAATATTGAATGACTCCACAACCCAATGGACTAGGCATATCATAGATGTGGATGTTTGTAGAGGAACAATTTTGCAGACTGCATTGAATGGATGCATAGAGGAAAAGGCACAGTGTTTTGCTTGTTCTTGATGCCTCACAGGGAGAGCATCATCCCCTAGAAGGAGCCAATGTTAGTATCCAGATACTAAATTTTCAAATTTTCTCCTTGTGACAGGAATGGGGTTATTACCATAGCACCAAGAAGTGTCATTCCTAAGAACTGGTATCGTATATGCCAGAAGTAGTACTGAGCTTCTAACTTGAATTGTTGGAAGGAGGTATAAGAAGAGTGGAAATCCTTATTCTATTCACCTTTGAAACAATGCTATGATGCCTTGATCGAGACTTCATGATTATTTGAAAGTTCTTGGCCTGGAGCCAATCTCCAACACCTGTCATCAAACACAACACAGTTTATCTACAACATTTCCAAACATCAGATCCATTAAGCTCTAGTGTTGGTTCAGATGGTTTTGGGTTTTTTATCGTGTTGTTCATGGTTCTAATTCTATCAAAGGATCTTGCATCCATGATACAACCTTCAACTCCTTCAATTGTAGAGAGATTTGTTTCTAGTGTTTTGGAATCCTCTCTAAACATAAGGGAATCATTGGACAAGTATCGAGTTATGTCTCATTTAGAGAAGGTTTTCAAATACAAAGAGTAGTTGTTGGATTGTGGCATATTGTTTGCATCACTGTAACGAGAGATGTCTATGCCTCTGCTGAAAATCAATTTGGTCAACTTGGCATAGGAGGAGACCAAGTTGAGATGTTTCAAAGGCTTCTAATTGGAGGTATAAAATTCATTTTCGAGATAGATAAAAAGTGTGTAAACAAACAACTAGAACCAATTCTTCAGGCCAATGTGGTCTTAGAGGTTGTTGAAATCAAAAGTATGTGGTGGTAGAGTGTTTGACATTTGGTTTCAAGTCCTCCAACATCTGTGGTTGCTTGTACTCACTTAAACAGAAAAGGTTAAAAAGTTGGTCCATCTTTTTAAAATGGTACCACATCATAACTCTCATGGTCCACGAGACAGTCAACCAGGGAGACCTTCTAGGGTGGCAAGAGAGTCGAAACGTGTACCATTTGTTGATCAGGTTCCCCAAGCTCCATTATGTCGACCTGACAAAGTATTTCCTCACTGTGCACCATATTTTTATGCTTATTCTTTGCAAGCATCAAATCCTTATGTCTTTGTGTATCAGAGGTAGGATATATTTCCTTCAGATCCATTATCTATGAGAAATGGGCTGGTATCGGATTTTGATTATCATGGTGTGGATCTAGGGCCTGAATATTTAGACCGTCAGAGAATAAGAGAGCAGATTTACATTGATGAGATCAATAGGACCCATGTTCCAAGAGAAGCTGACTATGCTGAAGCTGCACTCCATAGATCTAAATTTACATGTCCACCTGGGCGTTCATATTGTTCACTGATTGGGTCATCTTCACTGTATCGATACTGATTGAAATTTTATGATTTCTGGATGATTTGGTTGCTTACAATTTTGAATTGTTAATATTTTGAGACTAGAATTATAAGGAGCTTGATAGTACATTACCAGGCATAGCCAGAAAATCAGACAGATTCAGGATTTACAGGATGAGGCACAATATCAGGGAGAAAGTTTTATCCACATCTCCAATGCTGATTTTTCTATCTTCCTTTTAAATAATGGGGAACCTTATTTGAAGCCTATATTCATATTTTCTAGCATTCAAAGATTCCCCTACATATTTTGAGGAATTTCTTCAAGTTTTAAGCAACCAGTCTTCTCAAAATCCAAGCCAGAAATCTTCTAGTTCCATATTTGGTGGCAATCAAATTTACTAAATGATATCATTACTTAATGCAGAAGACAGGTCATACCTCTAGCAAGCTATTTGGTTGAGCCAAATTTTCCAAGAAAATCTAATTAAATCTCTTCTGTTAGGTTTTGACCTAATTTTTAGGTCATGTAGATATCCAAGTGTTCTTGGTCTAGAATATATGATGGAGGAACACCATACATATCGCTATCTTTTGATATAGGTAAGATATATTTTGTAAATACTGAAGGAAGAAAGGCCTCCGACTTAGTGGCTTGACTTTGTTAACATATCCCTGTTTATCAGTTTTACAATCATCCATAATTGAGATTTCCTAGGTAAACTGGATTATGGAATCTGTGAGCCATTAAACCCAAAAAGCTGAGAAAGTGTGAGATCTGATGGTATATACAGGATCTTGTGATATGTAAGTGGGGAGGCCTGTTATCAAAATAATCAGTAGGTGTGGACACTAACTGATCTCCCTAGATCCACCTAGATCTAGAACAAAACACACCAGAATATGACACATTCCTTAAGTTTTATATATTGAATTCACTAACTAAAGATTGATGAGTGACATACCGTTTAAATGTCGCTTCCTCTTGCCATCGCCATCCTAGCTCCATCCCAATGCTCATACAATGATGAACCTGCAAAATAACGCAACCAACCAAAGTGATAGCAATATCATAAACTCAATATAAACCTATGTATGTGATCGAGGAGTCATACAATAAAACACAACAAGCTTTATAGGAAAGAATCATATTACTGTATCATATTAAATGTGAAAGAGAGATTACAACCATGGCCTTGATGTCATAAGGTCCCTTCCAAATGTCCTTCATTCCCCACACACTTCTTGATCCAAGGATTCTGAAAGCGTAGATATGATAGCTACTCACTATCTATCTTGACAAAGAAAATCTCAAAACCACTCCAACCAAGCTAATAATTCCAAGCCAACCAAAGCTTAGCTAATCCCAAAAGCTCCAAATCTCAAAAGCTAACTTTCTCCATGAGAGCTCTTCTCCCTTTATAAGTTGAAGAGGATAAGGTGAGGATGTTAGGATGATCCCACTAAATCATGAAAGCGAGTAACATCCAAATCGTTCAGATGCCACCTCACCCGGGAAGTTTCTCCTTCTAGAAGATTCAAGAAAACGCTCATTTTTCCCATGTGTAATCATTCTTGCACCCTGCCTATAGAACAACCTGTGAACCTCTCACAACCCAGCTATGGTGCAACCTGCGAGAATCAGGCATTCTCGCACCCTTCCTATATATAAACTTGCGAACTTCCTTTTTTATAGGGTTTTTACAAGGGAAAATACAACTTCTTTTCTCAGGAAAAGTTCTTCTCTCTTCTCTCTTTAGGAACTCGGGCCACTAACCCTTCTGAAGGAAATAGATAGGTTTACATCATTAACATTCATAGGGATGATGAAAATAATGTGTAACAGAGAGCCCCCCAAAGTATGAAGTTAGAACAGAGCACTAGCTGAAATACTTTGTCGAGTGTGTGTAGGGAACAAGGAATAGTCGGTCAAAAACTTGCCAACAAACAAGGAAATACAGTACAATAATGCATCATCACTGAGTTAGGAATTTCCCTACTCAGAATACAAATGACTTAGAGTTTAAATGCTGACATGCAAAGACCCATGTCAAGTAAGACAAGTCATGGCCACCAAACATACACTGTGGATCCATGCCAATATGACTCAAATATGAACATAGCCACCAAAAATACACTGTGGATCTATGTGTTAAAGATTCAAATTTGAACATAGCCATCAGACATACAATGTGGATCTATGTAACAGTACACTGAATATACTCCAACGTAACCTGAATCTGTCAGAAAAGATCCAGGGTCTTCATCTCCACCACTCTATAGTACGAATCTAACCATGTGTTGAAGTCGAACATGGTAGAAACCACTTGATTACCGGTCATTAGT